>BPLR01007945.1:0-95097 GCA_021605095.1 Caerostris extrusa | reverse complement strand
CTACGTATTGCTATGGTTGCCTTATTATACTCGGCAATCTTCTTCGGAATTGTTCTACAAGAAATATATATATGACTTCTTAAAGAAGGGGGTTAGAAAGGTAGGTTCGGGGAAGCAAAGGTTATACCAAATATGTATATATTGAAGTATAACCTTGCAAGGTTGAGATCTAGTATACTGTACCTCTGAGGAAATCGCCAATCTTACAACCGGAATATATCGGCAAAGTTTCGCCAATTTCTTTAGGGATTCAATACGCACTCAGTTGGAATTCGTAATTTCTTTTTTTCTCCAAACAACATAATGACTATTTTGTTGATACTTTGTTAGTTTTGTGAATTTTTTATTTATAATAATTAAGAACAGAAATATATATTCTTTCAAAAATTATTCTTATAAATTATTAATTTCGAGCTTGTTCTCTTGTAGAATATATGTCGGCAACTGATACAGAATATAAATCTTTATGATGTTACAACCATGAAAATATGAAATAAACAACAAAAAACGAGTTTTTACTTATTAATAACTTATGTTTGATTATCATAAATTAGCTGTCTTTTTAATGCTGTTGACTAAGTTGGAAAGGTTTAGTAAGTCAAACCGTTATTTGAATTCGAGCGAAAAAATGCTATCTTTTATATTTTTAGAACGTTAGTTCACAGCGAAACGCCTCTCTCGAACGCATTACGATTTTTCTTGCGGTTTTGTGATGTTTCTTTTTAATGCTGTGTGTACAGCTAAAGGTTTTGTGGCAACTAGTTAGTTTTGAATCTTCGCAGGACACAGAATTTTACATGCAATACTCTTAATTTTAGAACGTTAGTTCACGGAAGCAAAAAGATCGGTATGAACGTAAGAAATCTGAAGCTCTTTGCGGATGTTCTTGTTTTCTTTCCATTCAGTTGATGTGGCTATGCAAGGAGCAAGCTTTTAGTGAGGCAATACAAAAGATAATTTTCGCCTCCAACTAAAGGATATATCAGAATAAAATGTAAGTTATTCTCTATTTTCTTCTTCTTTATTATTACTATTGTTTTAGCATTCAGTCGTGACATGAAATATTATTTGGCATAACAGAAAAAAAATTTGGCGTTTTAGCAAATAATTTTGGTGTAATTTTATCGTAATAGCGATTATTATCGTTGTTATAATGATAAATTTTTGTGAGTTAGCAAAATAATATTTTACATAATAATTTGGTAAAACGATAAATTATAAAACGATAATTTTTAAAACGATAACATTTTGGCATAAACGATATCGTTAAAATTCTGCAAACTAGTTGTAAACTTTTTGTGATAAGAGATATAAATTGTGTAAAGCAGTTGGGTTAGTTAATAATTGAGTTAAATTTGGCATTAAAGCAATAATATTTATCGAAAATGCATTTTTAAATTTATCATAGAGAAATTTTTATTTATAAGATAAATAAATATTTTTGGCTTAAAAGCAGTTTAGAAATAAAGTTTAGATTAGGATTAAATTTTGACGTGGGTTAGCTGGGTTTTTTTGGCTACTGATGTTGGTGGAAATACAGCTTCGTAGCAGCCATTTTGTTTGTTTACTTGGCGTTGGATCCTAGTTATGGGATTTTGGCGTAATATGATATTGCCGTGAAAACTAATTGCTGCATCATTATATGTTTGGTTGGCGGCAACCTGGCGAAGCATTTTGGCGAGTACAGATTCTAGAATTTTACCTTGTTTTGTGTTTTTTAACCTTAATTTTGTACATCAGTTTTATTATTATTGTTAATTTAGGCAATATAGTAGGGCAACAATCTTTATTGTTGTATGAAAAGGTCCTATTCTAAAAGTTGTTTCCTGCTCATTTAAATAGTTACGATATTGTTTTCCTTAAGCATGAAAATGCTATAATTCAGAACTGGAATTCATGTATTCTAATTTATTTGAAGGAGCCTGATGGCTGGTGACTAGAGCTCCTGGAGCTCTGTGACGCAGGTTTTTTTGTTGTGTCTCGATGGTAGCGTGGATGTTTGTAGTGATTCGAATCCACTTGATCCCGGGCTAAGGTTATCTTGGGAATAGGGCTAATAACGCTATCTCGTAAAAAATAAACATCTCCTATCCTCAAATCTGCGTGTAGGCCTGCGAGAGGTACAACCGTACAAATTCTGCAACTTCGTATTTCTTCATTGGTTCAACAGCTCATGTTGGGCTGTAGAACCAATGAAGGAAAATTTGTCTGACAGTAAATTGTATTTCGTTACTTAATGTATTACGGTACATGAAATGTACTCTTCGATTAAAATTAATTTGACCCAACTAAAATAATATAATTTCACAAAAATAAAACTTAATTAAAGTATAGTTTTCAACAATTGTTTCGATTATTCGCTGATTCGTTCAGTCTATGTCTAAAAATATCTTTTTTCCTCGTCATTTTTTCTTTTATTAAGGATTTTAATTAATATTTCAAATTCAGTGGAATCAAATTAATATAAATGCAAATTTAAATCGATTACTAAATAAATAATGTGATACAAAATTAGAATGAAGAGGAGAATGTTAAGACAAATCGCAATTATATAGCTGCTTCAAAAAATGTTAAGGTAGTAATTTAATAATGTTAGCAATTTCAACAATTATCTTTTGTTTCATATAATGTCGTATCCATTCATTCAGTTAACATCCTATTCTTAAAAAAATCTTTCCATTTATAAATGACTATTTAATTCAAGGAAATGTTTTTGATTTTTGCCTTTTATAATGTTGAACATACAAAATTTATGATGTTTTCTAAGAAAACTTGTATTTATAAGAGTAATTTTCAACTTGCCAATACAGCTAACATTTGCGTTTTTAATCAAGTTGATATAAAGAGTATTATTATTTTTCTGTCAAAAATGACAAATGATATTTTATCGTATACCTGCGTTTTAATAAATGTCTCTAAGTAAATGAGTTTTGTTAGAATTTTCAATCATCTTTTGATTTGATTTTCTACATAAATAGAATGTTCGTTGGTATTGTATTCGTGTCTATTGTATTTCTCAAATTGCATCAACATGCATCAAGCTTTTTGAGAAATTTTTTTGGATTTTCTTACATTAAAGAGCTAAACCAAAATATTATTGCATACAAGAACTTTATTGCATACATTTTCAGAATTAGTGTTTTTTTGTGAAGACAAAATTGGAAAAGTTTTGAAATTGAAATTGATGTATTTCATTTATTCAAAAAAATTACCTAATCGTATTAAAATGAATCAGAACAGAAAATTAAAATATGTTGATGTACCTTTTCTGGATAATGTATGAACTCTACAACGAGGGAATGCATACTGGAATTCGAAATATTTAACATATATTTTTTATGTAAGCATAGTGGAATTGCATATTTTCGGATTATATTATTTGTCAATTATAATAATGGAAGCAATTCAAGAAGGTACATTCAAAATAGCATTTTTATATAGTTTTATAACAATTTTGTCTTATCTCTTGTGGTATTCATTGCTACATCAAAAGAATAGCTTGGAACGATTGATTAAATTCTTAAAAAGCAACCAATCAGTACTAAAGAAGAATGCAATTAAAAAAACGAACCTAATTTTAATCATTTTCCCGGTTGTATTTGCCATCATGCCAATATTTCTGTCAACTTTACATGTTTATACTACATGAAAAGCACAATTCAGATTATTTTTGTATGGTAATAGCAATATGGATGATAATCAGCGATTCTTCTTCAGTAATGTTGGTGCTTATGCGTATACAATTTTCATGAAGTATCCTATTACAATTGTCCTATCGATAAGTGCTTTAGTATATCAATATGGACTTCTTCTTTTCCAATATAATAAAGATTTGAGAGATGTATTTAACCTTTTCAATTCAAGAAAATGCAATGTTTTCTTAACAAATACTTTAAAATTCTTCGTAAAATCCATCTTTTAAAAAATGTTTTATCAGTTCCTTTGTTTATCACAGTTTTAAATGGTTTTTCACCATATATTCAGCTATTGAATATGGATTGAACAATAATGGCGAAGGATTACACATTTTTACGTAGAATTATCTTCTAACGTCTGTACTGGGGCTTTACTATTGTGCTCGATATCCATTTGCAGTTCAAGAATCCCGGAATATCTGTCTGAAATAAGGACCACGTCGGAGTTTCTGTTAGATAAACTTCAATCAGATAATTTTCAAGACAGAAAATCACTGATTTTGCTGAAGAGAATCGAAAGGAAACAAATTATTTTTCTGTCTGCTTGTGGATTTGTTGATCTCCAAAGAAGTTTCTTGTTATCTGCATTTGGATCACTTGTGACTTATGGAATACTCATTTCCACCCTTCATTAAAAATAAATTTATTGATGATTCATTAATATTTGAGAAGTTCGTGCTGAGAAGGTTATGGTTTATTTCGTTTCAATTCTGTTCATAAAGCTGAGCTGTTGTTATTTGCTTGCATGTAATTATTGACAAAATTTATTATTTTAATTAAACTGTGCTTTTTGAAATATATTTAATTTTTTTAAATTCCCTAGATTAAGAAATTAACGAACTCATTTTGATACACTATCTTTATTAAAATACCTTTCGTATCTGGATATATTACTGTTGGATTTACTATTATTATAAAATCATGTCATTAAATCATGTATTCATTTATAATTAATTCATTATTAATGGTTACAACATTTTTATTGTATATGATTTCTTAATTAGGATTAAAAAAGTGCACCAAGAAAGGGGTTGCGCTTGTAAATGAAGTGAATTGCACTATAAACAGAAATTTGGGTGCAATTTATGGAAACTTATCGCTTAGTCGGCGCCACAAAAATCGCCAAATCCCAATGACCCATATTTTGCGATTTGGCCCTGAAAATTAATAGTATTATTATTTTCTTTATTATTCACGAATATTCATTAAGACTGCGTAATGTTATTTGAATATGCCGTATTCTCCAGAAAACATTTCAATAATAATGAATAGAATATTATAATTTCTCATTTTTGTTTTGAAAGTTTATTGAAATTGCGGCCTGAATGGCCGAGTGGCTAGCGCTCTGGCGCTCGGTACCACAGGTTTCGAGTTCGAGTCCCAGCGGTGCCATGGATGTTTGTAGTGGTTCGGAATCCACTTTAAACCGTAGGTGCCGGTCCTAATAGGATCGTAGACCGTTGAGGGGGCAGTGTTACTCAGCGTCCGTGACTTATCCTCAAGTTACACGTGCCCCCTGGGTAATGCAAAGTGAGTAACGTCTGTGCAGCGCTTGCCTTAAGGCATCAAGACCAAGCTGTCTAAGTGTTTGCCAGCTGCATTGGAACAAAAAAAAAAAATAAGTTTATTGAAATTATTATTATTATTTTTTTTTTTTTTTTTTTTTTTGGTAAAAAATGGATTTATAAATTGAATTTATATTATTTCTTTTTCTGCTCTTTAGTATTTTCATGTTGAATTTCTATTCAACTGTATTTAAATCAGGAATGAGGACGAAGACGAAGAATGTGATTCAAATAACAAATAGAAGTTTTTAATTGTCATATCATTTACATTTGAGAAGCAAAATCTAAGGGAATGTTGCATTCCTTATACTTTAAATAAATGGAAAACCGTATCTCAATTACAAACAAATGTCAAATAAATCACTGAATTTTAAGAGAATCGCCAACTATTAGTTAAAACACCAAATTAAATTCAGCAAACTATTAAAATGATCAATCATAAAAATGCTTTTGCAGAAAGGGTTTTACTCATGGTTTTAATGTCAGAAAGGTTTTTACTAACATTTCATAACTTAATAACTTGATAGGTACTCATTCTCTCATATCATATTAATTGATTTACGTTATGATTATTACTGCGTTTATATTCAGTTATTAAAACACTAAAATTATGTGATAAAAATTGATCATTGTCCGTTTAGTTTAAAACCAGTTGAATGAAAACTGCTTATATGAGAATGTGGTTACAGTTCTGTGTTAAATAAAAAGTGTAATTTCAAGAAAATTATGTTATAGTGATTTTTCTTTAAATTCTATTTCTGATTTGCGTATTAATTATTCGTATTCAGAATTAATTATACCTATTATGGAATAATTATTCTTATTTTGAACTACTTATTCTTACTTCAATTAATTAATTTTATACCGAAAAAATATTTTGAACTGAATTAATTTAATCTTATTTTGGATTCATTATACTTATTATTAAATTATTATTTGTCTTAAAATATTCGATAACCTTATCTATTTGTCAGCTTAAAAATTATTTGGCATAAAAACGATTTATTTTTTCCATCTATTGATACATTTTTTTCATATAAAAGTACTTAATTTTTAATTATCCGTATGCTAAATTATTCGTATGACTTTATTTTTGATTATTCGTATTAACTTATTTGATACGTGTGACATTTGTCACAAAATGCAAATAAAAATTCAATGCATGAAAAAAAAAAAAAAATTTTCTTTTTACAAAACACAATAATGATTATATATGTAACAGCATTTTATATTTAATTTAATATAGTTATCGATAAATTTTGAAATTTCATGTAAGTTATGAAAATTGTTGTAATTCTTCCAACTACAAAAGAAATAATAATTTAAAAATTAATCCTATTTTATAGATGTTTTTCAAGTGTTTTAGATTTATTCTATTTTTTAGATATGCCCAGTTTGAATTAAATTTAAAATCGTTTTTTGTATTAACTATTTTTCTCTATTGCTTCTGAGCAATAATTCCAATCATTTACATTATTTATACATTATCAGTTATATTTAAATATGTTATCGTATTTTTCTTCTTAAATACTGTTGTCTTGTAATGAGACAATCCACCTTAAACTATATTTTCAAATTCAAAGAAATGAAAATCTATTAAATTTTAAATTGTTTAAAATAAGTTTTAGAAATAAAAAGATTTGATATGAGTGTCTAAAATCGTATAATGCACTTTATATATTCTTAATGAAAACATCGAATCCCTTTCCCAATAAAATATACAAAGATGAAATTGATCAAAATACGCTTGTTTGATGCTCTATTGATTTATTATCTTTAATGCATTTTTTTTTCGCATATCACTCCTTCAAAAGCCATGCAACATTTTCATCAGAAAATTAATTAAAGTGCCTGTTAAAGTAATTTTCTGATGAAAATGTTGCGTGGCTTTTGAAGGAGTGATATGCGAAAAAAATGCATTAAAGATAATCAATAGATGAATATGAATTGTGTTTTTAAGCAGATGGCGTGACTTGTTGTTTAGATGTTGATACTGAAGAAAATTACAGTTTCTAATCCAGAAGTAATTTTCTGTAGCTTTTCTAAAACTGCAGCCGAAAGAAATTCAGAAGAATTAAAAGATTATTTCACGTTTGAAAGTAAAATGTCATAATATAAAAATGTCATAAATATCTAAAATAAAAAAAATCTAACATTCTAACTCGAAAGTATTGCAAAATATTTGAATGTCAGCTGTTGTGACAAATTCAAAATACATGCATGTGAAAAAATTTGAAGAAAATTTATAAAAATTTCATAATTTGCAAAGTATATTTATAATGGAAATTAAATTGAAATAAGAAAAACATGAAGGCCTCAAGAAAAATCACTTTAATACATGTTCCTCATTGGATAATACTTTCACTCAATTTTAATGGCAATCCAAGAAGTATTCAAAAGATTTTCAACTGCTTCTCTTACTTTACTATAATTTCGTTAAATTCATTTATAATTTACTTAATTATACTTGGTATTGCTGCTGCATATAATTTGAACGATAAGAAATTGGGTTTAGTATACATTTCAAACAGTGTGTTGTGTTTTACTATGTGGTATTCGCTGTTTCACCAAAAGAAAAACTTGCGATTTCTCGTACAGTCACTAAATTCTCATCCATATATGTCAAATGGATGTGCCAATAGAAATGCAGTATTTTCAACCATCTCTTTTGTTTTTTATTTATTGTACTTTACCACTAATAATGATCAGTTTTAGTACATATTTAGCAGCAGAAGAAAATGACGACGCTAGTTTCTTTACGTTGGGCTACAAAATATATGGTAGCAAAATAAGAATGTGCATTAATTTTATTGATGGTTATATATACTATACTGTGCATTTGCAATTTCCATGTTTAACTGCTATATCACTGTGTATTCTTGTGAACCGGTATTCACTCTTATTGCACAGTATTAACAAGGACTTCAGTGACGAAACGTTTTTCTTTACGTTTGCAAAATATTCAAAGTTAGTGAGTGACTACCATAACATTGAAAATAAAATAGATTCACTAAAAGAAACTTTATCAGTACCGCTTTTCTTTATGATGTTATCTGGGTTTTTTAATCTGTACACTGTTCTCTCAGTGTGCTTGCAAACCAAACTTTTTGCTATTCCAGCAATCTTGCTAGTGGAAATGTGCAGTAATGCCTTCACGGGTATTGTACTAATAACTTCACCAACAATCTATTGTTCTAAAATACCTGAATGCATGTCGAAAATAAAAATAACTCTTCGGAAATTGATAGATAAACTTCCCGAATGAGACATATAGATAGAGTGAGAGAGATTTGTCTTCTTGAAAGAATGGAGAAACACGACATAATTTATTTAACAGCTGGCAAAATGGTGGATTTCAAAATAAGTTTGCTGTTGTCATCCTTTGGTTCTCTTTTTACCTACGGTTTTACTTGTTTTAAATTTAAAATAATTTTGTGAGAATTTTTTAATTTTGAAAATATTTAAATTTTATTATTTTTCTGAAGCCTTTAATATATTGAATTTTGTTTGCTATATATAAAATTTTTAAATATCTTTTAGTGACCCTAGAGAGGAACTATAAAACATTTTATTTTTGTTATGTCACTTTTCATGCACCTAATTTATCCTATTTGTAAGTACAGAAAATTTAATAAAATTAGTGTCCTTATAAGATATAATTATTTATCCCCGGGTTTCTGTACATATTTTGTAAAATAAATATGTTCTTGGTTTTATAAGAATTCATAAATATAAATTTCATTTTTAAAATATTACAGCAATTTAACCAACTGAAACATTTAAAATTTAATATAAAATGTTTAAAAATTCTTTAAAACATGAAATTAAAACTTATCATTATATCCTATTTTTGAAAAACTTAATTGTTTAATTATATGTATTAAAATTCAATGCATTTTAAAACTTATATGTATGCTGTATTGCTGTTTTTTTAAAATAGATACGGCCTAGTGAATATTTTTCTTCCTTTATATCTTAAAACTAACTATCACAGAGAAAATATATTCTATTGGAATACATTTTCACTTAAAGAGGAAGATAAGTAGCTTACCATCGAATAATGAAGTATTTAAAAATAGCATCATAACATATTATGATGTGAAAATTTTTCTAATTTTGAATTAGTTCTTAGATTATGTGCTTTGGTGCATTAGCATCTGTATACAGCGGAAACTAATTCAACGTAAGACATTGAGTGAAAAAGAAATATTAGTATTTGTGGGAAAATATTAATGGGTTGACGAAATCAAAAACGTTGAGGGTGAAATAAAGACAAATTTAGGTAAAAATCATTAATTTCTTCCTTTCAAAGATTAAGACAATACACTTCTAAAATATTTTTTCAGAAATTTGTTGTTTTATTTTGCATCTACAACAAAATCGCCTTCTTAACGAGTATGAAAAAACGCTTTCATTATTTTCAAACTTGAATAGTTTGCATTGTAGAGTGAAGTTTCATGTCCTTTGTCAATTTAGGCTAAACTATTTCATCCTGAATCTATCAAATACCTTCGATCTAAATCTCTATTGTCATGACATTTGTATTACAAGGTTGAAAATTTTTGAAATTTATATATGATATGAGAAAGAATTTAAATATTAATATATTAATTAAATAATAAGTTCTAATTAATAATTAGTTCTAATTAAAATATTAATTTTCACTCTTTCTCGAGGTCATGCTCAACACCTTGCACAATTTGTAAACCGATTCAAAATTTCCAGTGTGATATTAAGTACCACTAAAATCTCCACATCATCAATAAAATAAAAATTTACATAAGATGAGTTTGCTTAAATGAAAAATCTCTAATTTGCTTAGCTAGGTAGAGTTTGATCAAATGAACAGTTTCTTAGAGTTACATTTTCTTATAGTTTGCTGAAATTAAATTCTCTAACCTACAGAAAATCATTTTTTACAAAATAACTTGAGATACATCTTCTCCCTCTCATCATTTAGTGCAATATCAGAAAGAAAATTGTAAAATTACTTTGTCTCTTCAACAACGTAACTGTCTTTTCAAACATTGTTGCTTCAAAGACTACATGTAATTTCGATCCAGTACAGAACACTTGTTAACGAACTCCTATCAGTAGACTTTTATGATAAATTGCGTCTCTTCTTAAAGTGATCTAACAAATCATTTGAATCCTTAGAAACTATTTCTATCATATTTTTTAAAAGTCATACCATTTGCAGTTGCATTTTCTGACTTTTTCAGACTTTAAAAAGTCAGATTTTCTTGACTTTGATTGATGTTGACTTATTTATTTTTAATTTTTAAATCCGGAAAACGCCTTTAATGAAGGTCCATTATAAAATAATGGCTATTTTTCTGTGCAGTTTTATGTTGTTTCTTGCTTACAGAGCAGCTAAAAGCAAGCAATACATTTCGAATGCTTATTCAGTTTTCAACTTAAGTTTCCTGGGAATAGTTGATAATTGCTAATATAAGTTTTTTTATAAATCTTTTCTAAAAGTTATCTTTTCAAACAAATTTTCATTTCATTTTTTTTTTTAATAATATTTATCATTATAAAGAGAGGGGGATGCAATGACATTATTTTTTAAAGAATCAAAAATAAACTATTAACAATGAAAGTAACTGAAGTAACAATGAACATTTATTAAAACCATTATTTCCACAAAAATAAAGAAATTTTCGTTTTTTTTTTTTTTTTTTCATTGCATTGTACAATGTTCATAAAATGTTCATGCTATCAATAATTAAAAAAATTTCATATTTTATTATCGATAGATTTTTGATATTAGATATTTGATTATTGATATTTTATTATTTACATATATTTTACAGTAAAAAATTTCCTCTTAAAATTTGTTACACATAATTTTCAAACCTGTAGAACAAATATTTTGAAATGCATTAAGGAGATTAGTCTGAATAATAAAGTTTTCTGTCATTGAAAATTTCTTCATTTTTTCTTTCATTTCTCTTAAAAACGTAAACTATTGTGAATAAAGACTACAGGGTTGTTAATAAAGGAAAAATAATAAATATTCGAGTGAATTGATTTTCTTTCTAAACCTCATCATTTATCATTTGCTTATTCAATTTCGTAATGGATAAATTTAATATTCTACATTACATGAAAGGGCGCTCTTAATGAAAAAAAATTATTGATCTTTTGAAAGAACCTTTAGATATTCTGAATAAAATACTTCAGAAAATTAGATCTTCAAAAGGATTACCTTTCCAGGAAAGAACTATTTATTTGTGATTCATAAAAACATTCATTTATTAATATAAGGAAATGTTTTCAACCGAACATAATTTGTTTCTGAAGACGTTATAAATAGTGGTTTAACTATCATATAATCGTAAAGTATCGTCGAGTTCGTCATGCACAGGAGAAACTTAGCTAAATGGTCCACAATTTATTTTCCTTTTTGGTTATTTTTTGCTATTATTAATAAGACGTTAACTGCTTCGATTCCATACTATTTGAAAAGCTACTCATATTTTAAATTTATATCAATCCATCTCTCTTCAGTTTACTTACTTACATCGTCTTCATTAATAGTTATGCAAAGTTTTTATCTTACAACAGACTTCAAACTTCGTTTCACTTACGTTTTCCTAAATATTTTATCAATAACTTTGCTATACACTTTTATGCGGGAAAAGGAAAACCTCAAGAATTTCCTAGATTTTCTTAAAACTTGTTCCACATTTCCAAGAATAGGCATACGCGCAAATTGTTTGTATCTAACATATCTATTACTGTTGCTCATTTTTATTCTTCCTGTGATTTTTGCTGCTATCTATGCTTACATAACGTATTATAATGAACACAGCGTGGTTTACTGGTTATATGGATATAAAATAATTAATAAAAGATACAGAGCATGCGTGTTTTTTCTCTGCAGTTATTCATATTACGTGATCTACATGGAATTGCCCAGTTTCATCACATTTTTAATCTGTTTAATATTGTATCGACACGGACTGTTTCTTCGACAATATAGAAACATTCTAAAACAAATAGATGTCTCTACAGTGTCTGCAAATTTCGAAAGTATAGCAAAAATTTACCACACCATCGAAGAGAAAGTAATTCTGCTGAGGGACACTTTATCAACATCAATGTTCATCCTTTTGCTGATTTGTTTCTTAAATGTTTATAGTGCTTTGTCAACGGGTCTCTATCCACAGCAATCACGTTATAGCAGGATAGAATTATCAATTACCACCTGCCTGAGTGTTGTCAACGTGATTCTTCTCATTTATTTTTGTGTCAACATTTCAGAGTATATGCTGCAATTAAAGACCTCAATAGGATCATTGATAGATAAGTGCAGCTTTAATGATTTGAGATCTATGAAGAAAATGTTCCTTCTTTACAGGATTGAAAAGAAAGAAGTTATTTACTTAACTGCATGTGGCGCGATTCAATTCCAGAGAGGTTTCTTTTTATCTTTCATGGGGGCTTTGTTTACTTACGGTTTACTCATTTCTAGTCTTAATTTTAAGACAACAGTAAATTCATAAATTTATATTAAAAAGTCATGCAGATCAATAGTTCGAAACAATGCTCTTTAATAAGTGACGAAATATATGTCTATTCGTAAAAAATAACTTTTTAATTATACATCTAATATATTCTAAATATACAATTTAAAGAACTATTTAATAATCTAATCACAAGACATTTTGAAATTTGAATTGCATATTCAAGTTTACAAAAGATTTTAAAACAAGCAAAAATGGTGGAGCAAAATTTAAATTTAAATTTATTAAAACTTCTCCATTTGATGAAGTACGAAATTTCTTCTTTTCCTGGTTCAAGAATAATGAATTTATTAATAGTTAAAAATGAGTTCGCCCTATTTTACCTCAAACAAAAAAAGTAGAGTTAAGCTGAAATGCGCTGATGATCCATCACGCTGGGCCATGTTTGAAAGGTAAAGATATTCCATCCAGATAATCAGTTAATACATTACTCAGAAATACCATGTATAATTGTCCTGTGTACCATTGAAGAAGCAAATAGGAATCAACAATGCGTTTACCTAGTATGTCAGTGCACATTTCCAGGCACACCTTAATGTGTTTACGAAGTGATTAAATGAGGATGGAGCGCTGCCTACACATAACTGTCGTGACATTTGAAAACCATCTCACTTGTGACACATACTTCAGCCGTTCACAAGATATGTGCAATCAAAGCGTTGTTCCACATATCTTGTTCTTTGTTTTACAATAGTCATTAAAAGTGGATTCACTCTTTAAAGTCTTCTGAAAGTTGCCTTTGTATTGAAATGTAGTATTTTCTTCTCTTAATAATTTATGCACAGTACTTTTACTTTCATTAAATTTCTTGGTTTATGCAATTGTACGTCTCAACTAGTTTCAGCATCACATCTTCTCGTGTTGGTGTAAGCTTATTGCGGATTCGTACCAAACACCACAGCTTCCTTTTCCTCCACGCTGTGCATAACAGTGTGATTGATAGCAAGGAACATATTCCTTTGTTGTATGTATGACATTGTCTGTGCACTGTCCTCAGAAAGTACATATTTCAATATTCACAAACTAAATAAATTCTCATTATGCAAAGGTTGTCTATAATTTCTAGCAACGCGAGTCTAACGACGACTGTTCGTTTACATAACACACTCGCAACTGTCCTCCATATTTTTTTTTACCTGTTCTTTTTTCGTAAACTAAGACAAAATTTTAATTTTTATTTTTGAAGTATTTCTACGTCGCAGTTTCACATGATTACAATAAAGATTGTTTTCAGCAATTAACTGATAAAATTTTTCTGCTGCATTTTTCTCAAAATTATGCATCGTATAGGTACGATTCTTCGAACAGTTTTTATGTATTTCAAGCAAGAATTATCCCTCTGAATAATTTATACAAATGTATAAAATGAAAAATGCTGCATATGTGTATTAACTATAATTGGAAAAGATTTGAATATTAATGAAGTTTTGAAAAGTTAAAAGAGTTTTATATTTAAAGCAGAATTTCTCTCTTCCGTTATTCTACACTCAAGAAGATATTTGTGTATATATATATACATATATAGGTATTTTATATACAAATAGAAATTTCTTAAAAATTTATTCTCGCAAAAATGTAAAGGCTGGTAAAGGAGATCTAAATAAGCAGATTTTTATAGGAAATGTATGGGCTGAAATAATATGCGTAAGGACTTTCGCATAAAGAAGATATAGATTGTAGATTAGTGAAAAAGACAGCTAAAGTCAAAAGAAAAAAATATTTTAATGGTCAAACTTTTTACAATTTGTGCTCGAAACAGCTACCGCTAACATTAATATAAAATTCCCACCAGCGCCGCATGGATTGACATACATTTGCAATAATGGCTGGCATTTCGCGAACATTTCCAGCAGTAACTGACACTCTGGCTGATACTTCAGTACTGCTAGTACTTTATAGATCTCGGTGTGGTTTTGTAGATTATGATCTTAATCCACCCTCAGTCCATGTGGTAATCGTGGTGGCAAAAGAACGAGCCCATCCATCCTGTCCTATCCTTTGTGAATTACAAGCACAGTTGGGGTAATTTCTAACGATCCTTTGAAAATGAGTTGAGAGTTCCATCGTGTTAGAGTTGCATTCGTGTTGTGAACAGCTGGGGAAACATCAAACGAATTTCTGGTAATATACCCTTTTACAGCTTTTAACCGTCGCTGTCGAACGGCTATCAACATTACATAACTATTCACAACAAAAGGTCAGCTTAGAACGGTAGGCAAGGTTGGTGGCTGCCTACCGCGCCAACATAAATAGACACAACCCTGAAATTTATATTTTCTAGATTCAAGTGTAAATATATTTTACTTGAATCTAGAAAATAAATAAGCGGTAAAATCAAATACAACAGGAAGGGATTGATTTCTGGGCATTCCTATATTTTCAGATGCACTTCAGATAGGATTTAACGATTTAATTCCGAGTATTTCTTTAAGTTAATTGTGAGCAGCCTGATCCGCAGACAGGATTCAACAATTTTTTCCATCCACATATAAAATAATGCTTTATTTATGCAACAAATAAAGTCCGGTTGTGGTAATAACACAGAATGCAGTGAATGTGGAAAGTGTTTTTTAAACGTAAGTGGATATAATTTGTTATGCACTTAACATTCTGAATTAAAACCGATTTAATTTTTTACGTATTTATGGTTAAACGTAATTTTCTAGAGAACTATTAAACCTATACTAATAAAACATTTTGCTGTATATCGTCAACGGTTTCTAGCAATGCCAAAAACTAGGGCGGCAAGAGTTCTAAAAATGTAAATTTTGTTTTGCAATAAAACAATTTTCCATAAATCTGTATATATTATTACCTTAATTCAATTACGTCATTTTTATTGGTTAGCATAATGATTTTATAATCCTGGTTGTTCAAAAAAAATTTAGTTTTTCTGAAGCTTGGGTAGCTTGTTATACACCTAGCGTACTAAATGCACTTTTTTTTTTTACGTATTTATGTTTAATGGAGATTTTTTAGAAAACTTTTAAGCCGATTTCATTAAAATGTTTTGCTATATATTCTCAATGGTAAAGCTTTTTTTAAGCTTGTGAAATGACTAGGATTACTATTTCCCTCTTCCTCGATAAGGGAGGAAATTATGCTTTAAAATAAAGGGAATTCTTGAATAAACATATGCTATTTATTTCTCTATTAGTAGGCAGATGTTTGTTAATTAATTTATATGTTCGTTGTCGTTAGTTCGTTAAAAATGTAAATTTTGTTATGCAATAAAATAACTTTTAGTAAATCTGTTTTTAATATTATTACAATGAATTTAATTATATCTAATCATGAAATTTTTTTTTTTTTTTCCTTTTGTATTTTGAAGCTTGTTAAACGACATTTTTTTTGGGTTTGCCTACGATGGCAAAATTTCTCCTAGATCCCGATAAATAAAAGGTATATCGTGCCCTAAATTTTCATAGCGATGCAAGCTGCAAAATGTCTGGGGAAAAATACAATAAATTTCAGTGATTTATTACACCTCAATGCCTCTAAATGTTTTTAGTTATACACATTCTGTACATAAAATATATTTTTTTGTGACACCTATATATATAAAATATACAGGGGGTTATCAAAATAATGGAAACAGCATGGATTTATAAGGAATGCTCTATTAGTATGGTGTAGAACCGCCTTTGGCATGTAATATAGCTTGGATTCGCCTAGGAATCGATTCATACGCTTAATAGTGTTTAGAAATACCATTCTTCAAGGAGATATTGTGAAAGCTCCGGGAGAGATGCCGATGAAGGATATCGATTCCGTATTGAACGCTCTAAAATAGATCATAACGGATCAATGATATTGAGGTCGAGTGACTGTGCGGGCCAAGGTAGATGTTCAACTTCATCCTCGTGTTCATCAAACCATGATTGGACAAGTCCCGCTGCATGGATGGGTGCATTATCATCCTGGAAAATTTCATCTCCTGCAATAAACCAAGGTTGCATCATAGGATGGACCTGGTCAGCTAAAATTTCTCTATACTTCTCCCCAGTGATGCTTCCTTTCAAGATTTCGATTGGCCCGGCAGAAAACAACGACACGGCAGCCCATATCATGACAGATCCACCTCCATGCTTGACAGTTGAAAGGAGACAATCACGATCATACACTTGTGCAGGTGTCCTCCAAACGTACACCCGTTCTGTTGTAGGGAAGGAAAAGAGGATTCGTCAGACCATATTACTTTCTTTCACTTATCAATAGACCAGATTTTGTGAGAGGGGAACCACTGTAGACAACGTTTGCATTAACATCTGTTACAAATGTCTTGGGAATTACTGCTCTGACGCAGATGTCCTGTTTATGAAGGTGCTTTCGAACTGTACTGATTGACACTGGGGAATCCAGATGCTGATTGAACTGTTGAGAATACAGTTGTTCGCTTTTGAGACATCACAATCCGCCAGTCTCTTTCACTGAGCTTCTCTTTTCGTCCACTCTTTTTGCTTTGCCGAGCTTGTGTTGCCACGCTGTGTGAATGCTGTCATGACTTTAGACACCGTATCTCTAGAAACGTCTAAAAGTTGGGATGTTTCGGTTACACTTGCCCCCGCTAGAGGGGCTCCTACAATTTGGCCGCTTTGAAAATCTGAAAGGTTCCACATTTGACGCAATTGAAATAAATCCAAGACTTACAGAATTTCAATAAAGCTACCACATACTACCAAAATATATACATATATTTCTATTTAAAAAAAATTGTAACTATTATTATATTTTATTGCTTACGAAGCGCATTCAAAAATGTCACTTTAATTCACAGATGGTTCCATTATTTTGATAACCTATATATATATATGTATATATATATATATATAGGTTATCAAAATAATGGAACCATCTGTGAATATATATATATATATATATATATATATATATATAATATTTTTTAACGTATTAAATTCCTTAAATAAACCTTAACTAAAACAATTTTTTTCAATTATCATTAATTGATACTCTTAAAATAATATATTACTAACATCAATATAAGATAAATATGTATTACTTCTACTGAACATAAATCTAGTTATACACCAAAATTAAAACTTTTTTTTTTTCTATATTGCACAAAGCTTCTAAATAAGCAGTTTGATCTGACACTTTTTATTAGTACTTTATATACTATCATTACTTTTTATATAACATAGTAAAAGTAAATAATTTTACTTGTACATTTATATACAATGTTGTATATACACTGAAGTGACAAAAGTCATGGGATACCTCTTAATATCGTGTCGGCCCTCCTTTCGCCCGGCGAAGTGCAGCAACTCGACGTGGCATGGACTCAACAAATCGTTGGAAGTCTTCTGCAGGAATATTGAGCCATGCTGTCTCGATAGACGTCCATAATTGTGAAAGCGTTGATGGTGCAGGATTTTGGGCACGAACAGACCTCTCGATGATGTCCCATAAATGCTCGATGGGATTCATGTTGGGCGATCTAGGTGGCCAGATCATTCGTTGGAATTGTTCAGAATGTTCTTCAAACCAATCGCGAACAGTTGTGGCCCGGTGACATGGCGCATTGTCATCCATAAAAATCCCATCTTTGTTTGGGTACATGAAGTCCATGAATGGCTGCAAGTGATATCCAAGTAGCTGAACATAAGCATTTCCAGTCAATGTTCGGTCCAGTCGCACCAGAGGACCAAGTCCATGCCATGAAAAAACAGCCCACACCATTACGGAGCCACCACCAGCTTGAACAGTGCCTTGCTGACAGTTTGGGTCCATGGCTTCGTGGGGTCTGCGCCACACTCGAACCCTACCATCAGCTCTTACCAACTGAAATCGTGACTCATCGGACCAGGCCACGGTTTTCCATTCATCTAGGGACCAACCGATATGCTCACGTGCCCACGAGAGTCGCTGCAAGCGATGTCGTTCTGTCAGTAAAGGCACTCGAGTCGGTCTTCTGCTGGAATAGCCCAAGAAAGCCAAATTTCTCCGCACAGTTCTAACAGACAAGTCCCTTGTACGTCCCACATTGATTTCTGCGGTTATTTGACGCAGTGTTGCTTGTCTGTTAGAATTTACGACTCTTTGCAGACGTCGCCGGTCTCGGTCGTTAAGTGCAGGCGGTCGACCACTGCCCTGTCCATGGTGGGATGTTATGCCTGAAATTTCATACTCTCGGCACACTCTTGACACAGTGGATCTGGGAATGTTGAATTCCCTAACGATTTCCGAAATGGCATGACCCATGCGTCTAGCTCCAACTAACATTCCGCGTTCAAAGTCTGTTAATTCCCCGTCGTGCGGTCATCATCACGTCAAAACCTTTTCACATGAATAACTTGAACAGAAATGAAAGCTCTGCGAAAGCACTGCGCATTTATACCTGTTCTAAGCGATGCTACTGCCATCTGAAAATTTGCATATTGCTATCCCATGACTTTTGTCACTTCAGTGTATTGTACAATATTGTTTTTGTTTCAAAAATGCATTTAATTCGTTGATTATGGTAAAATTTTAAAAAGTAGATGATTGTTCTAATATGGCTCACAATTCAAACAAATTTTAGCTATTACTATTAAAAAAACATTTTACTTACTAATTAAATGGGAATATTAAGAGACAGCGATAAAGTAAAGCACTCTGCTAAATCATATAAAATGATCCAGCTAGGGCTGATCAGCAGGATATTGATTTACAGCTTGACTTCAAGCTGGAAATCAGTACTCCATAAGTAAATAACGCTCCAAACGCAGAGAGCAGAAAGCTTCGTCTGAATTTAACTACACCATAAGCAGATAAATAAATAATTCTTTTCGTTCATGTACTCGTATAATATCCACATGGTTATTGTCTATGTGATATTCCGCTATTTTCTTAATGTCTGACATGTATTCCGGAATTTTCGAGCTACACATAGTTATAGAACACAGTAATAAAGTTCCTGTAAACATGTTAGTGGCTGCATTAAAGAAATTATATCCTTTGTTGTTCAATTTGAACTCTATAGCCGTATAGATAGTTAAGAAACCATTAATTAAGCAAATGAGTAATGGTATAAACAAGGCTTTTTCAAACTGTTTATCATAAGAATGATTCTGAAATAATTTTTCAGAAAATTAATTCTATTACAATTACGCAATGCACAATTTAAATATTTGTTAAACTGATATAGTAAAAGGCTAAAATGATATATCAAAACACAAATGGATAACATTGCAGATAATTGATATTTCAATACAACGGAGTAATAGGCAAAGGCTCCTACAATATAAAACAAAATGTGTAATTTCTTTTCAATGTTATTCAATCCGTAAATAAGATGATCGTTTTCCTCTTCAGTACTTGTGTAAATATGTATTACAGATAATATTATAGGAGAAACATGGATAATACACAAGAGTATATTGGCTATAGTTGTGCAGTTTTTACTGAAGCAATTTTCTAACCATAGACGTTGTGCTTTTAAAGAGTAAATTAAGCAAATGAGTTTTTCTTTTGATACAGCATAGAGTACCATAACAAAGAAGATAAAAGAGAGATTAATAAATAAACAAATGATATTTTGAATTCCCTATGTTGTATACTTAACTTCATAAAAACCGACGACAAGTACAAAACAAACAAATGTATCTCTACAACGCTGATGTAAAATAACACCTTCAAATAAGAGCCTGTATTTATTACATTTATATTTGCACATTTCAGTTGTTGTATAATCCAGAAAGGGACATCAACATGAATGTTAGTTGTCATGTTTTCTTCTTTTTCGTCAATACACATAATCAATAAAAGTGTCAAAAACCACATCATTTCATCTTTTCAATATAAAATATATAAATATAATTAATGTACATTTTTTATTTCATTTCAATTTAAAAGGAATTTTGTAGAATTTTACTATATATATAGAAAGTGGTTGGAATTCTTTATATGATTTGAAATAATTCAACTTTACAAAGACATTTTTTTATTATGAATATTCTTTTATAAACTAATACGCCCACAAATCAGTTATTATTAAGTCTTCAAGCCTTAACATGATTTAGATGTTATAAATTCAACATATATTCAAAGATTTAGTTAGATGTTCATAGAAATGATCGAATTTATAAAATAAATTAAAAATACAGGAAGTTATATTTTAAAATATACACACAAAAAAGACGCAACTGTTCTTTTTCTGCATTTCTGCTTCGATATTTATATATTGGTATCTCATGCAGAATATGAAAATCTATTGAACAAAATACTATTCAATTAGTTGAAATATAAATAAAATGTTATGTCTTTGAATATAAAAGAACAGCTTTATCTGCTTTTATCAAAAAATGTTACTGACTCTTTATGTATAATCGAATTGATCAGAATTATTATTTTCCTTACTTAAATACTATTATCGAAATGCATTTACTAAATGAAAATTTAACATAAGTGAGTTTAAATCCATTTTGTGTTTAACAAGAAACGTAATTATTTTAACAATGGCAATTATACTAAATCTATTACATCATTAAAATCCACAAATTTGCATCAAAAAAGTTTTTGTTTGATGATGAATATGGTAAACACGTTTGAAATAAATTCGAAAAGGCTTTTTAAAATATTGCACGATTTAAATGCATCAATTTCATGATAAACATATAATATGTATGTAATATCTTTCTCAATGTTTATTTGTTGAACACAATACATAAATTTACAAAAACAGTTTTGTTTCTGAAATGAATTTTATTTTGTTTGCAAACAGAATTTAAACACAAAATTAAAGTGTACAGTTTAATTCTAGGAGAGTAAACATTTAAAAGAAACTTCTGTTATGCTCTTTGTGTAATTTCAATTCATATAAAACAGTTATTTTATGTTCTTTGAAATATTTATCGTATATTAATAAACAGAATCCATTTGATTATTAAAAATGCTTTGTAACATTAATTACAACGATATGAAATCTACATTTGTAAATTAAATTTCCATGTTTAGTCATTATTATTTTGAAGTTCAATACCTCTTGTTCTGTAATAGGAAAATAAATTATACATAGACATTGATGCATAGTACAAATGGTATTTTTGAAGTTGTATCGTATGCAACAATAATTTCATACATGTATAAATATTATATAAAATGAGAAGTTACAAATTTTATAAGAATTGATTTTCATCTATTTCACTAATATTTTTTTTAAGTCTATTTTAATAAAACAAGAGTTGGAAAAAATAATACACCAGAGGCACAACAGATAAAATTAAAATATTCTAAATCTTATGAAAAATTATCTTATGACTTAAAACTAAAAATAAAAACTGAAGAAATATTTCTGTTGGGACAGAAATATTTCTGTTTTAACTGGGAAAATATTTCTGTTGAGTACAGGTTTCCATTGAATGGAATTTCAGAACTCCTAGTAGTAATTTTCATTCAAACAAGTAATATAAAAACAATTTTTTTAAAGTCAATTCCTACTTTTTTGTCACTCTATTGCAGAAAGTCCTTTATAAATAATTTCCATTCATTTTTTTAAGTTTATTTGGCGCTATCTATTGGTAGATACATGCAACTTAAATGTAGAAAAAACTGAAATTAATTTATTTAATTTAATTAATTAATTAATATTTGAAAAAACTGTATTAACATCAAGTGTCATCCACTACAAGTTCAAACAAAAATGTATTTGAACTTGAGTGGATGAATAAAAAGTATTTTATGAACGATTGAAAATTTGAACAAGATATATATAAGGAGAGTGTGTGCTAATAGTAGGAATTGAACTATTTTTCTTTATCTTCTTCTGAGCAATAATTCCAATCTTTTACATTATTTATACATTATCAGTTATATTTAAATATGTTATCGTATTTTTCTTCTTAAATACTGTTGCCTTGTAATGAGACAATCCACCTTAAACTATATTTTCAAATTCAAAGAAATGAAAATCTAAAATTGTTTAAAAATAAGTTTTAGAAATAAAAGGATTTGAAATGAAAATCTATTAAATTTTAAATTGTTTAAAATAAGTTTTTTAGAAATAAAAAACTAAGATTTGATTGAGTGTCATTTTTATTAAAATCATTTTTAAAATGCACATTTTTATATTTTATTCTTAAAATCGAAAACATCGAATTCTTCCTCCCTTTCCCAATAAAATATACAAAGATGAAATTGATCAAAATACGCTTGTTTGATGCTCTATTGATTATCTTTAATGCATTTTTTTTCGCATATCACTCCTTCAAAAGCACGCAACATTTTCATCAAGAAAATTACTTTAACAGGCACTTTAATTAATGAATATGAATTGTGTTTTTTTTTAAGCAGTTGGCGTGACTTATTGCTTAGATGTTGAGACTGAAGAAAATTCCAGTTTCTAATCCAGAAGTAATCTTCTGTAGCTTTTCTAAAACTGCAGCCGAAAGAAATTCAGAAGAATTAAAAGATTATTTCACGTTTGAAGTAAAATGTCATAATATAAAAATGTCATAAATATCTAAAATAAAAATCTAACATTCTAACTCGAAAGTATTGCAAAATATTTGAATGTCAGCTGTTGTGACAAATTCAAAATACATACATGTGAAAAATTTGAAGAAAAATTTATAAATATTTCATAATTTGCAAAGTATATTTATAATGGAAATTAAATTGAAATAAGAAAAACATGAAAGCCTCAAGAAAAATCACTTTAATACATGTTCCTCATTGGATAATACTTTCACTCAATTTTAATGGCAATCCTAGAAGTATTCAAAAGATTTTCAACTGCTTCTCTTACTTTACTATCATTTCGTTAAATTCATTTATAATTTACTTAATTATACTTGGTACTGCTGCTTCATATAATTTGAACGATAAGAAATTGGGTTTAGTATACATTTCAAACAGTGTATTGTGTTTTACTATGTGGTATTCGCTGTTTCACCAAAAGAAAAATGTGCGATTTCTCGTACAGTCACTAAATTCTCATCCATATATGTCAAATGGATGTGCCAATAGAAATGCAGTGTTTTCAACAATCTCTTTTGTTTTTATTTATTGTACTTTACCACTAATAATGACCAGTTTGAGTACATATTTAGCAGCAGAAGAAAATGACGACGCTAGTTTCTTTACGTTGGGCTACAAAATATATGACAGCAAAATAAGAATCTGCACTAATTTTATTGGTGGTTATATATACTATACTGTGCATTTGCAATTTCCATGTTTAACTGCTATATCACTGTGTATTCTTGTGAACCGGTATTCACTCTTATTTGATAATATTAACAAGGAATTAAGTGACGAAACGTTTTTCTTTACGTTTGCAAAATATTCAAAGTTAGTGAGTGACTATCATAACATTGAAAATAAAATAGATGCATTAAAAGAAACTTTATCAGTACCGCTTTTCTTTATGATGTTATCTGGGTTTTTAATTTGTACACTGTTCTCTCAATGTGTTTGCAACCAAACTTTTTGCTATTCCAGCAATCATGCTAGTGGAAATGTGCAGTAATGCCTTCACGGGTATTGTACTAATATCTTCACCAACAATCTATTGTTCTAAAATACCTGAATGCATGTCGAAAATAAAAATAACTCTTCGTAAATTGATAGATAAACTTCGAATGAGACATTTAGATAGAGTGAGAGAGATTTGTCTTCTTGAAAGAATGGAGAAACACGACATAATTTATTTAACAGCTTGTGAAATGGTGGATTTCAAAATAAGTTTGCTGTTGTCATCCTTTGGTTCTTTTTTACCTACGGTTTACTTGTTTTAAATTTAAAATAATTTTGTAAGACTTTTAAATTTTTAAATTTTTAAATTTTATTATTTTTCTGAAACCTTTAATGTATCAAATTTTGTTGCTATATATAAAATTTTTAAATACCTTGTAACTTTTAGTGACCCCAGTGAGTAACTATAAAACATTTTATTTTTGTTATGTCACTTTTCATACACCTAATTTATCCTATTTGTAAATGCCGAAAATCGTATAAATTTAATGTCTTTTCACTGTTTTCTTATAAGTTATAGTTATTTATCACCGGGTTTCTGAACATATTTTGTATAATAAATATGTTCTTTGTTTTTATAAGAATTTAAATATAAATTTTATTTTTAAAATATTGTAGCAATTTAACCAACTAAAACATTTAAAATTAAATATAAAATGTTTCAAAATTCTTTAAAACATCAAATTAAAACTTTTCGGTAGTATATTTTATTTTTGAAAAACTTAATTGGTTAATTAGATGTATTAAAGTCAATGTATTTTAAAACTTATATGTATGCTGTATTGCTGTTTTTTAAAATCGATACAGACTTTTGAATATTTTTTTTTTTTCCTTTATATCTTAAAACTAACTGAAATAAATAGAGGATACATTTAAAATATTTTTATTTATATAAAAGATTTAAAATCTTTTTTGCATAAATGATCCACACATAATTTTATAAAGAGACAATGGGGATTATCATTAAAATGTGGAGTTAAATTCATATGTCTGAAAATACATTCTATCACAGGAAAAATATATTCTATTGCAATAAAATTTCACATAAAGTAAGATAAGAAGCTAACCATGGTATAATGAAGTATTTAAAAATAGCATCATAACATATTATGATGTGAAAAATTGTTTGTAATTTTAAATTAGTTTTTAGATTATGTGCTTCGGTGCATTAGCTGTATATAGCGGAAACTAATTAAACGCAAGACATTGAGTGAAAAAGAAATATCACTATTTGTGGGAGAATATTAATGTGTTGACGAAATCAAAAAATGTTGTGGGTGAAATAAAGACAAATTTAGGTAAAAAATCATTATTTTCTTCCTTTCCAACGATTAAGACAATACACTTCTAAAATATTTTTAAAGAAATGTGTTGTTTTAGTTTGCATCTACAACAAAAAATCGCCTTCGAAAATCGCTTACAACAAAAATCGCCTTTTTAACGAATATGAAAAAAATTCTTTCATTATTTTCATCTATCAAATACCTTCTTTCTAAATCTCTATTGTCACGACATTTGTATTACAAGGTTGAAAATCTTTGAAATTTATATATAATATGAGAAAGAATTTATTTCTCTAATTGAAATATTCATTTTCACTCTTTCTCGGGGTCATACTCATAAACTTGTACAAATGGCAAAACCGATTCAGAATTTCCAGTGTGATATTAAGTACCCCTAAAATCTAAACATCATCAATAAAATGAAAATTTACATAAGATGAGTTTGCTTAAATGAAAATTCTCTAATTTGCTTAGCTAGGTAGAGTTTGATTAAATGAACAGTTTCTTAGAGTTACATTTGCTTATAGTTTGCTGAAATTAAATTCTCTAACCTACAGAAAATCATTTTTACAAAATAACTTGAGATACATCTTCTCCTCTCATCATTTAGTGCAATATCAGAAAGAAAATTGTAAAATTACTTTGTCTCTTCAACAACGTAACTGTCTTTTCAAACATTGTTGCTTCAAAGACTACATGTAATTTCGATCCAGTACAGAACACTTGTTAACGAACTGCTATTAGTAGACTTTTATGATAAATTGCGTCTCTTCTAAAGTGATCTAACAAATCATTTGAATCCTTAGAAACTATTTCTATCATATTTTTTTAAAGTCATACCATTTGCAGTTGCATTTTCTGACTTTTTCAGACTTTAAAAAGTCAGATTTTCTTGACTTTGATTGATGTTGACTTATTTATTTTTAATTTTTTAAATCCGGAAAACGCCTTTTAATGAAGGTCCATTATAAAATAATGGCTATTTTTCTGGGAAGTTTTATGTTGTTTCTTGCTTGCAGAGCAGCTAAAAGCAAGCAACACATTTTGAATGCGTATTCAATTTTCAACTTAAGTTTCCTGGGAATAGTTGATAATTGCTAATATAAGTTTTTTCATAAATCTTTTCTAAAAGTTAACTTTTCAAACAAATTTTCATTTCATTTTTTTTAATAATATTTATCATTATAAAGGGAGGGGGGAATGCAATGACATTATTTTTAAAGAATCAAAAATAAACTATTAACAATGAAAGTAACTGAAGTAACAATAAACATTTATTAAAACCATTATTTCCACAAAAATAAAGAAATTTTCGTTTTTTTTTTTTTTTTTTTGTACAATGTTCATAAAATGTTCATGCTATCAATAATTAAAAAAATTTCATATTTTATTATCGATAGATTTTTGATATTAGATATTTGATTATTGATATTTTATTATTTACATATATTTTACAGTAAAAATTTCCTCTTAAAATTTGTTACACATAATTTTCAAACCTGTAGAACAAATATTTTGAAATGCATTATGGAGATTAGTCTGAATAATCAAAGTTTTCTATCATTGAAGATTTCTTCATTTTTTTTTCTCTCTTAAAAACGCAAACTATTGTGAATAAAGACTACAGGGTTGTTAATAAAGGAAAATAATAAATATTCGAGTGAATTGATTTTCTTTCTAAACCTCATCATTTATCATTTGCTTATTCAATTTCGTAATGGATAAATTTAATATTCTACATTACATGAAAGGGCGCTCTTAATGAAAAAAATTATTGATCTTTTTTGAAAGAACCTTTAGATATTCTGAATAAAATACTTCAGAAAATTAGATCTTCAAAAGGAGTACCTTTCCAGGAAAGAACTATTTATTTGTGATTCATAAAAAGATTCATTTATTAATATAAAGAAATGTTTTCAAACCGAACATAATTTGTTTCTGAAGACGTTATAAATAATGGTTTAACTATCATATAATCGTAAAGTATGGTCGAGTTCATCATGCACAGGAAAACTTAGCTAAATTGTCCACAATTTATTTTCCTTTTTGGTTATTTTTTTGCTATTATTAATAAGACGTTAACTGCTTCGATTCCATACTATTTGAAAAGCTACTCATATTTTAAATTTATATCAATCCATCTCTTTCAGTTTACTTACTTACATCGTCTTCATTAATAGTTATGAAAAGTTTTTATCTTACAACAGACTTCAAACTTCGTTTCACTTACGTTTTCCTAAATATTTTATCAATAACTTTGCTATACACTTTTATGCGTGAAAGGAAAACCTGAAGCATTTCCTAGATTTTCTTAAGACTTGTTCTACATTTCCCAGAATAGGCATAAGCGCAAACCGTTTGTGTCTAACATATCTATTACTGTTGCTCATTTTTATTCTTCCTGTGATTTTTGCTGCTATCTATGCTTACATAACGTATTATAATGAACACAGCGTGGTTTACTGGTTATATGGATTAAAAATATATAATAAAAGATACAGAGCATGCGTGTTTTTTCTGTGCAGCTATTCATATTACGTGATCTACATGGAATTGCCCAGTTTCATCACATTTTTAATCTGTTTAATATTGTATCGACACGGACTGTTTCTTCGACAATATAGAAACATTCTAAAACAAATAGATGTCTCTAAAGTGTCTGCAAATTTCGAAAGTATAGCAAAAAATTACCACACCATCGAAGAGAAAGTGATTCTGCTAAGGGACACTTTATCAACATCAATGTTCATTCTTTTGCTGATTTGTTTCTTAAATGTTTATAATGCTTTGTCAACAGGTTTATATCCACAGCAATCACGTTATAGCAGGATAGAATTAACAATTACCACCTGCCTGAGTGTTGTCAACGTGATTCTTCTCATTTATTTTTGTGTCAACATTTCAGAGTATATGCTGCAATTAAAGACCTCAATAGGATCATTGATAGATAAGTGCAGCTTTAATGATTTGAGATCTATGAAGAAAATGTTCCTTCTTACAGGATTGAAAAGAAAGAAGTTATTTACTTAACTGCATGTGGCGCGATTCAATTCAAAAGAGGCTTCTTTTATCTTTCATGGGGGCTTTGTTTACTTACGGTTTACTCATTTCTAGTCTTAATTTTAAGACAGCAGTAAATAAATTTATATTAAAAGCTATTTATATTAAAAGCTATTTATAATATCTATAATATCTAATTTATATTAAAAGCTGTTTATAATATCTATAATATCTAATTTAATTTATAATATCTAATTTAAAAAGCTGTTTATAATATCTATATCTATATTAAAGGCTGTATAATATCTATAATATCTCATTTATATTAAAAACTGTTTATAATATCTATAATATCGAATTTATATTAAAAACTGTTTATAATATCTATAATATCTAATTTATTTTAAAAGCTATTTATAATATCTATAATATCTAATTTATATTAAAAGCTATTTATAATATCTATAATATCTAATTTATATTAAATGCTATATACGCTTGCATAACTAATATAGTGAGCACAGCGGATTTAATGGTTATATGGGTACGAAATAAATAATAAAAGATCATGCAGATCAACAGTTCGAAACAATATCCTTTAATAAGTGAAGAATTATATGTCTATTCGTAAAAAGAACTTTTAAATTATACATCTGATCTATTCTAACCATACAATCTAAGGAACAATTTAATAGTCTAATCACCAGACGTTTTGAAATTTAAATTCCATATTCAACTTAGCAAACCATTTCAAAAGCAAGCAAATATGTTGGAGCAAAATTAAAAAAATTGGGGTACTATGAAAATGTCTCCATTTGAGGAAATAAAATTTTCTTCTCTTCATGGTTCAAAAATAATGAAATTATTAATAGTAAAAAATGAGTTCGCAGTATTTTACCTCCAACAAGAACCAGCAGAACAGTTGTGCTGAAATGCGCTGATGATCCATCAGGCTGGGCCATATTTGACAGGTAAAGATATTCCATCCAAATAATCAGTTAAAACTCTATTGAGAAATACTAAGTATAATTGTCCTGTGTACCATTGAAAAAGCGCATAGGAATTAACAATGTGATTAACCGGTATGTTAGTGCATATTTACAGGCAAACCTTAATACTCTACTGAGAAATACCAAGTACAATTGTCCTGTGGGCCATTGAAGAAGCAAATAGGAGTCAACAATGTGATTACCTAGTATGTTAGTGCACATTTACAGACACACCTTAATGTGTTTACGAAGTGATTAAATGAGGATGACTATGCATAACTGTCGTGACATTTGAAAACTTGCGACTTGTGACACATACTTCAGCCGTTCACAAGATAAGTGCATTCAAAGCATTGTTCCACATAGCTTGTCGTTTGTTATTACAATAGTCATTTACAAAATTGGATTCACTACTATAGTCATCTAAAAGTTGCCTTTGTATCGAAATGTAGTATTTTCTTCTCTTAATAACTTATGCACAGTGCTTTTACTTACATTAAATTTCTTGGTTTATGCAATTACATGTTTCAGTGAGTCTCAATATCACATCTTCTCATGTTGGTGTAAGCTTATTGTGGATTCGCACACAACACCACAACTTCCTTTTCCTCCAAACTGCGAATAACATTGTGGTTGGTAGCAAGAGACATATTACTTTGCTGTATTTATGACATTATCTGACACTGTCCTTAAAAGTACATATGTCAATATTCACAAACTAAATATATTCTCATTATGCAAAGATTGTAGATAATTTCTAGTAACGCAAGTCAAACGACGAATGTTCGTTTGCATAACCCACTCTCACCGGTAGTCCATATTTTTTAACTATTCCTCTTTCGTAATCTAAGACAAAATTTTTATTTGTAAAGTATTTTTCGTTCCAGTCTCACATTGCAATAAAGATTATTTTTACAATAAAGTGATATACTTTTCTGGTGCATTTTTCTCAAAGTTATGCGCCCTATAGGTACGATTATTCGAACAGTTTTTTATGAATTTCTTTCAAGAATTCTCACTATGAATAATTTATGCGACGTTTTACGTCGTATACATTTGTATATTTGTGCTAATTATCATTAAATATAATTGGAAAAGATATGAATATCAATGAAGTTTGGCTTCCGAATATTTCTTTACGTAAATTGTGAGCAGCCGGATCATGATAAAGTGTGGGTAGGATTAGTATCGTATAGACCGCCTTTGGCATATAATACAGATTGGATTCGCCTAGGAATAAAAGAATATCTAGGAAGTTTTGATAATTTAAAAAGACCTTTACATTTAAAATAGAATTTTTCTCCGTTATTCTACACATATCAAACACAAATACAGCACATACACAGGTATTTGTATATATTTATGTGTGTGTGCGTGTGCGTGTGCGTATACACATAGAAATTTTTTAATATGTATATGTGTAGTTTTGGAATAAATGTAAAGTCGGGTAAAGGAGATTGAAATAAGTACATTTAGTGTAGGAATGTATGGGCTGAAATAATAAATACTTTCCCATAAAAAGGATATAGATTGTAGATTAATGAAAAAAAGACAGCTAAAGTCAAAAGAAACAAATATTTTAATGGTCAAACTTTTTCCAATTTGTTCTCGTAAGAACGACCACCAACATTAATATAAAATTCCCATCAGCGGCGCATGGATTGACGTACATTTGAGATAATGGCAGGCATTTCGCAAACATTTCCAACAATAATTGGTACTCTGGCTGCTAGTTCTTTATAGATCTCGGTGTGGCTTTTGTAGATTATGATCTTAATGCACCCTCAGTTCATGGGGTAATCGTGGTGGCAGAAGAACGAGCCCATCCCGTCCTATCCTTTGTGAATCCCACGTACAGTTGAGGTAATTACTAACGATCCCGTGAAAATGAGTTAAGGGATTCATCGTGTTAGAACTACATTCGTGAGTCAACAGATGAAGAAACATCAAAAGAATTTCTGGTAATATACCTTTGAACAGCTCTTACATAACTATTCACAGAGACAAGGTGAGCTTATACGGTATAGACGGTATCAGCTTAGACGGTATATTGGCGACTGCCTACCGCGGCAACATAAATAGACACAAACCGGAAAAATATATTTCGTTTACTTGAATCTAGAAAATAAATAAGTAGTGAAATCAAATACAACAGGAAGGGATTTTCAGATGCAACTTTGACCGGATTTAACGAAGATAAGAGGAATAGAAAGGCTTCCGAGTATTTCTTTACGTAAATTGTGTGCAGCCGGATCATGGTATAGTTTAGGTAGGATTAATATCGTATAGGACCACCTTTGGCATATAATACAGATTGAATTCGCCTAGGAATCGATTCATACAAGTCTGAATAGTGTTTAAGGAATATTGTACCAGTTAAAGTTCTATAAGAGATGCGGGTATAGGATATCGATTCCGTATTGAACGTTCTAAAATAGGCCATAACGGTTCACTGATATTGAGCTCAGGTGACTGTGCGGGCCAGGGCAGATGTTTAACTTCATCCTCGTGTTCATCAATCCATGATTGGACAAGTCCCGCTGTTTGAATAAGTGCATTATCATCCTGGAAAGTTCCATCTCTTGCAGGAAACAAAGATTGCATCATAGGATGGACCTGGTCAGCTAAAATTTTTGTATACTTCTCCCCTGTGATGCTTCCTTTCGGTGTTACGATTGGTGCAGCAGAAAACCACGACACGGCTGATCATATCATGACAGATCCACCTCTATGCTTGACAGTTGGAAGGAGACAATCGGCACGATCATATGCTTGTGCAGATGTCCTCCAAACGTACACCCGTCCTGTCGTCGGGAAAAGTGTGAAACACGATTTGTATGACTATATTACTTTCTTCCACTTATTAATCGACCAGATTTTGTGAGTGTGGCACCACTGTAGATGACGTTTGGCATTAACATCTGTTACAAGTTGCTTGGGAATTGCTGCTATGGCGAAAATGTCCTGTTTATGAAGGTGCCTTCTAACTGTAATGATTGACACTGGAGAATCCAGATGCTGATTGAATTGTTGAGAATCCAGTTGTTCGCTTTTGAGACATCACAATTCACTTCAATATCCGTCGGTCTCTTTCACTGAGCTTCTCTTTCCGTCCACTCTTTTGCTTTGTCAAACTTTTGTTGCCCCGCTGTGTGCATGCTGTCATGACTTTAGACACCGCACCTCTAGAAACGCCAAAAAGTTGGGATGTTTCGGTTACACTTGCTCTAGCTAGACGGGCTCCTACAATTTGGCCTCTTTGAAAATCTGAAAGGTCCGACATTTGACGCGAATGAAATAAATCCAAGACTTACAGAACTTCAATAAACTACCACATACTACTCGAATATATACATTTCTATTTTTAAAAAAAAAACGGGTAGCTATTATTATATTTTATTTCTTACGAAGCGCATTCAAAAAGGTCACTTTTATTCACAGGCGGTTCCGTTATTTTGATATATATATATATATATATATATATATTTAACGTAATAAATTCCTTAAATCAACCTTAAGTAGAACAATTTTCTTACTATGACCATTAATTGACACTCTTAAAATAATATATTACTAACATCAATAATAAGATAAACATTTATTATTTCTACTGAACATAAATCTAGTTATACACCAAAATTGAATTTTTTTTTTGATATTGCACACTGCTTCTAAATAAGCAATTTTATCTGAAACTTTTTATTAATACTTTATATTAGTATATTTACTTTTTATAAAACATTGTAAAAGTAAATAACTTTACTTTATTGCTTTTGTTTGATATACATTTTTGTACAATGCTGTATATATTGTACAATATTGTTTTTGTTTCTAAAAATGCATTTACTTTATTGATTATGGTAAAATTTTAAAAAGTACATGATTGTTCTAATATGACTCACAATTTAAACAAATTTTAGCTGTTACTATTTTTAAGAAAAAAAACATTTTACTTAATAATTAAATGAGAATATTAAGAGACTGCGATAAAGTAAAGCACTCTGCTAAATCGTATAAAACGATCCAGCTAGGGCTGATCTTATCTATTATAAAATGATATGTGAACTTGCCACAATAATTTGACATCCTTATTAAGGGATTTTATGGGCGCAAATAGTTGATATTAAAGAGTTTTTGCGTACCGTATTTTTGGACGCCCGTTAGCTTTTTCTCCCTATCGCGCATGCTCATAGGAAATATTATTACAGATACACATGCGCAATTTCCTATGAGCATGCGCGCTAGGGAGAAAAAGCTAACGGGCTGGTATTGTTAACTGGTATTTTCTTTCTGGTATTACCATAAAATCCCTTTACTGAAATTTGGCATTGCAAATGCAACATATTATCCAGTTTGAAAATTGAAGCTTGGGTAACAGTATTTTTTTAGTTTGCCTACGGTGGTGAAATTTCTAGGATCTCTCCTATATCCCGATAAATGAAGGGCATGTCAGAGGGCCCAAAATTTTCACAGCGATGCATACTGCTAGATATCTGTGTAAATAAAAGAAACCAATTAACACCAGCAATTTATTACAACTACGATTTACACGTCAAAGCCTCTAATTTTTTTCCGCACGCACAGACCATAACAAAATATATTTTTGAGACACGTTATATATTTATATACATATATTTGCTATTTTTTAGTATACTTTTCCTTAAATTAGTTAAGTAAAATCAATTATCACGCAATGAACATTAATTTTTACTCTTAAAACATTATATAACTAACATAAATATGAGATAAACATGTTTTACTTCTATTAGACATAAATCTAATTATAAAACAACATTTTAAAATTTTATAATATTTTATAATATAAATATTGAACACTGTTTCTAAATAAGCAATTTGAACTGCAAACTTTTTATTAATATTTTATATTAGTATAATTACTTTTTATATAATGTATTAAAAGTAAATAATTTTGAATTTTATTCATATTTTCATTACTACTTTTTATTATTATTTTATTTACTGAATATTGTTTTTGTTTTTAAAATACATTTACCTTATTGATTATGGTAAAATTTAAAATGTAGATGATTATTCTAATATGTTTATTCTACAACTCAAACACATTTTAGCTATTATTTAAAAAAAAAAAAAAACATTTTATTTAACAATTGAATGGAAATATTAATAAAGAGCGATAAAGTAAAGCACTCTGTGAAATCATATAAAATGATCCAGCTTGAACTAATCAGCAGAATATTGATTTCAACTACATTTCAAGCTGGAAATCAGTACTCCATAAGTAAACAACGCTCCATACGCAGAGAGCAGAAAGCTTCGTCTAAATTTAACTACACCATAAGCAGATAAATAAATAAAGCTTTTCTTTTCTATTCTTTTTAAGATAAAATAATTCTTTTCGTTCATGTACTCGTATAATATCCACATGGTTATTGTCTACGTGATATTCCGCTGTTTTCTTAATGTCAGACATGTATTCCGGAATTTTCGAGCTCAACATAGTTACAGATACACAGTAATAAAGTTCCTGTTAACATGTTAGTGACTGCATTAAAGAAATTATATCCTTTGTTATTTAATTTGAACTCTATAGCCGTATAGATAGTTAAGAAACCATTAATTAAGCAAATGAGTAACGGTATAAACAAAGCTTCTTTCAAACTTTTTATCATAAGAATGATTCTGAAATAATTTTTGAGAAAATTAATTCTATTACAATTACGCAATGCACAATTTAAATGTTTGTTATACTGATACAGTAAAAGGTTAAAATGATATATCAAAACACAAATGGATAACATTGCAGATAATTGATATTTCAATACAATGGAGTAATAGGCATAGGCTCCTACAATATAAAACGAAATGCGTAATTTCTTTTCAATATTATTGAAACCGTAAATAATATAATCGTTTTCCTCTTCAGTACTTGTGTAAATATGTATTAGAGATAATATTATAGGAGAAGAATGGATAATACACAAGAGTATATTGGCTATAGTTGTGCAGTTTTTACTGAAGCAATTCTCCAAACATAGACGTTGTGCTTTTAAAGAGTAAATTAAGCAAATGAGTTTTTCTTTTGATACAGCTTAAAGTACCATAACAAAGAAGATAAAAGAGAGATTAATAAATAAACAAATGATATTTTGAATTCCTATGTTGTATACATAAAAACCGACGACAAGTACAAAACAAACAAATGTATCTCTACAACGCTGATGTAAAATAACACCTTCAAATTAGAGCCTGTATTTATTACATTTATATTTGCACATTTCAGTTGATGTATAATCCAGAAAGGGATATCAACGCGAATGTTAGTTGCATGTTTTCTTCTTTTTTTCGTCAGCAGAAAATCAACAAAAGCATCGAAAACTACATCATTTCATCTTTTCAATATAAAAATATATAAATATAATTGACGTAAATTTTTTATTTCCATCAAATTTTTAAAAAATTTGTAGAATTTTACTATATGAATGGAAAGTGGATTTTTTTCAACTAAGTTGTTGGAATTCTTTATATGATTTGAAATAATTCAACTTATACGGAGACACTTTTTTTTATTACGAGTATTCTTTTATAAACCAGTACTCACAAAAATCAGTTATTATTAAGTCTTCCAGATTATAGTCTTAACATGATTCAGATATTATAAATTCAATGTATATTCAAAGATTTAGTTAGATCTTCATAGAAATTATCGAATTTAGGAAATGCATTAAAAATACAGGAAGTTATATTTAAAGATATACACACCAAAGAACAAGCAACTGTATTTTTTCAGAATTTCTTTTACGATCATTACATATTGATATCTCATGCAGAATATGAAAATCCATTCAACAAAATACTGTAAACTATTTGTCATTATAATGACAACAGATGGCGCCACGAAAAAGAAACTCTTCCATAACTCCTCCTCCTCCTCCTGTAACACCGTATAAGGCTATTGTCTGATACGGGGATTTAAAAAGTAAGAGCAAGGGGATGCTGATGGCGGGCGGTTGCTCGAATAAGTATTTTGGAATGTGAATAAATATTTTATATATATCAACTGAAAGTGTGTTAATTTATAAGAACAGAAAAAGAAGATAACAATACTACTCAATTAATTGAAATATAAAATTTTATGTCTTTTAATATATAAAGAACAGCTTTATCTGCTTATCAAAAAATGTTACTGGCTCTTTATGTGTAATCGAATTGATAAGAAATATTTTTTTCCTTACTTAAGTACCATTATCGAAATGCATTTACAAAATGAAAATTTAACAGAAATGAGTTTTAATCCATTTTGTGTTTTACAAGAAACGTAATTATTTTGGCAATAATTATATTAAATGTATTACATCATTAAAATCCACAAATTTGATTTGTTTTGTTTGATGATAAATATGGTAAAACACATTCGAAATAAATTTGAAAGGACTTTTTAAAATATTACACGCTTTAAATGCATCAATTTCATGATAAACATGTAATATGTATGTAATATCTTTCTCAATGTTTATTTGTTGAACACAATAGATAAATTTACAAAACACAGTTTTGTTTCTGAAATGAATTTTATTTTGCTTGCAAACAGAATTTAAACACAAAATTAAAGTGTACAGTTTAATTCTATGAGAGTAAACATTTAAAAAGAAACTTCTGTTATGCTCTTTGTATAATTTCAATTCATATAAAACAGTTATTTTATGTTCTTTGAAATATTTATCTTATATTAATAAACAGAATCCATTTGATTATTAAAAATGCTTTGTAACATTAATTACAACGACATGAAATCTACATTTGTAAATTAAATTTCCATGTTTAGTCATTATTATTTTTGAAGTTCAATACCTCTTGTTCTGTAATAGGAAAATAAATTATACATAGACATTGATGCATCTATACAAATGGTATTTTCTGAAGTTGTATCGTATGCAACAATAATTTCATACATGTATAAATATTATATAAAAATGAGAAGTTACAAATTTCATAAGAATTGTTTTTCATCTATTTCACTAATATTTTTTTAAAGTCTATTTTAATAAAACAAGAGTTGGAAAAAAATAATACACCAGAGGCACAACAGATAAAATTAAAATATTCTAAATCTTATGAAAAATTATCTTATGACTTAAAACTAAAAAAAAAAAAAAACTGAAGAAATATTTCTGTTTTAACTGGGAAAATATTTCTGTAGAGTACAGGTTTCCATTGAATGGAATTTCAGAACTCCTAGTAGTAATTTTCATTCAAACAAGTAATATAAAAACAATTTTTTAAAGTCAATTCCCACTTTTTGTCACTCTATTGCAGAAAGTCCTTTATAAATAATTTCCATTCATTTTTTTAAGTTTATTTGGCGCTATCTATTGGTAGATACATGCAACTTAAATGTAGAAAAACTAAAATTAATTTAATTTAATTTAATTAATTAATTAATATTTGAAAAACTGTATTAACATCAAGTGTCATCCACTACAAGTTCAAACAAAAATGTATTTGAACTTGAGTGGATGAATAAAAAGTATTTTATGAACGATTGAAAATTTGAACAAGATATATATAAGGAGAGTGTGTGCTAATAGTAGGAATTGAAAAAGTAATGAGTTATAGCTTTTCTTTTTAAAACAATATTCAAATGACATATAAACATTTTTTTTTTTTGGTTGGTAGGCTAACGAAATTAAAATCTGATTTAATATAATATTTTTAAATCTTTTTTTTTAAATATCGACCGAGGCAATAGCTAATGAGTGCCGATGATATTTAATAGTGAGAGAGCAAGATATTTTTTTCAGTTTTTACCATTTAAAAACATTGCAAAACCGAAAGAACTTCCTTGCCAACGCAATTGTGCTTGCATGGGGTGCTTAAGCAATCACTTGTTGGTTATTGTTGCTTTCAATGCCCACATCAGTTAATCAAAAATATTCACTTGTGAAATCTAAATTTCCAGTGATTTTCAAACAATAAAAAACCCCAATTATGCAAATGAAACTAGAATTGCCATGAAGAATATAATAACTTTGAGTTCATTAAAAGAAACAGGCTACGAGGAAGTGGAAATTCTTTTTTACTTTTTAAAGATGCAGAGAAGTGAAGGAATTGTTTTGCTTTAATGGCACAAGGGGCAGTTTATGAGTCATAAAAATGATAACATTTCAAGTAGTTGATTCATAAAAAACGATGCAGAAATAAAATCAATTAAAAAATTTCTAACGCATAATCGGATGAAACGCAATTAAAAGACCATTATCTATTACAAAAAGGGGGAAATTTTTACTTAAAGTAAGTTTTAAATTTGAAAGGGGGATAAAAATGTAAAATATTTTGAGAATTACTTGAAACCAATAAAAATTCATGCGATGCATTCGTAGACTAGTATTAACATGGGTGACTAGCGTGCAAGGAATTAAGACTTCTATTCCTCCTAAGAAAATATGCATCTCAACCAATATTTTCAAGAAGTATGATAACTATATAAAAAACTGCCCGACTGTCTAAACAAATTTTAAATTTAAGGCATAAAACCAATGTACGAAACAAATAGAAGATTAACATAGGGAGTGTCTCCCAATAAGTCACACATAGCTGGTGTTTTATTACCTTATAGATTGAGTCGTATTCAATTGCATCTTCGGCATTTGACGAGTATATGTGTTAGATGGTCGAAATAACATACTATCACATGCGGAATAAGTTAGAGCAGGTTCAGAGTGAAGTACATAGATGGAAGTTTGTAAAATAAATGCGTATGCTTAGTCGCTTACATTTAAGCTTCATCGTCGGTTTAAATCGATTTGTTTAAAACTTTTCACACATGATTGAATGCTGAAAAGCTTTTATTTCTTCATTCCAGCAATTTTTGCCAGACATAGAAGAAAGTAAATTTTAAAACAGTGTCCATATCTTAAAAAAAGGAACGAAATTGTAACCAACGAATTGTCCAACGCCAGCTTTTTTTCATTACCCGTTATCAAAACATATCCAAGTACACAACAAAACAAGATTTAAAAAATTTTGTCTTCTAAATAGATATTGTGTAATACACTTTATGACTATGTATTATATGTATTATGTATTATACACTATTTAAAAGAGCACTAATAGAAATATTGAATTAATGTAGATAATTCAGCGCAGGTACTTCATGAATTTCAATGTCTGGACAGCCAGTTAAATGGCATATATTTCAGCAGTAAAAACAAAAAATTATGTAAGCACTCATGTTATCACCTCATTTCTCCAGCGCTGAAGCCAATAAATAATAATAATAGAGATGTAAATTAATTTTTTAAACAACAGCGTGACATAATGATTTTTTTAATCCAACAATGTAATTGTACCAACAGAGCGAAAAATAAAAACATCTTCTATCTATTATTATACAACAATCAACGCCAGCTTTCTTAGTTTCTTTTAATATACTATTATTGGAAATCATAAAATACAGCAACAATAACAAAACTCATTAAATTACTGCATTCTTCTTTTTATTTATTTGTCAGCTTTTGAAATGATCTGACATTAAAAACGATTGACTTTTTGCATTAACTGATACACTTTTTTTCACATAAATGTATTTATTTTATATTTTAAAAATTTAGGTGACTTAATTTTTAATTATTCGTATTAACTACATTTGATAAATATAAGAATTGACATAAAAGACAAATAAAAAAAATTCAAAGCATGGCAAAATCATTTTTTTTTACAGAGCATACAAAATAAGGATTATATATGTAACAATATTTTATTTTTGATTTAAAATAATTTTCGATACATTTTGAAATTTCATGTAAGTAATTCAAAATTGTTTTTTTTCCTACATCAAACTAGTGATATCCGACACAAGAATAATAATGCATATTGTTGTAATCATTCCAAATACCATATAAGTAATTATTTAAAAATTTATCGTATTGTATTTATGTTTTTCAAATGTTTTTAGATTTATTTTATTTTTATATATGCAAAGTTTCAAATAAATTTAAAATTGAAATTGTTTTTCTATTAACTACTTTTTATCTATTGCCTCTGAACAATAATTCTAATCGTTTTTACATTATTCATATATTATCAGTTATATTTCCATACATTATCTTTTTTTTTTCTTAAAAGACTTTTTTTAATGAGAAAATCCATCTTAAACTATATATTCACTTTCAAAGCAATGAAAATCTATTAATTTTAAATTGTTTAAAATTTGTTTTGGAAATAAATTTCATATGATTGTCACGAAAGCAATTACGTAACAGCGCTATCTTGTCTTTTTTTCATGAAAAATAATATGAATATATTTTGCATTTATTTTATAATTTTAATGTCAAGTGCTAACATAAACCAAGAAAAGTAATTTTTTTCATCTTTTATAATCATTCAAAATTCATTTTTATTAAAGAGCAATTGCTTTAACAATGGACATTTTATTTTAAGTTTTTTGAGTGCTCTTTCTAAAATCATAACTTATCACTTAAATTCTTGAATAAAAGGTCTAATCACTTTTCCTAATAAAATATATAAAGATTACATTGAAAAACATACGCTATTTTGATAATCTATTGATTATTTTTAATGTGTCTTTTCGCATATCACGCTTTCAAAAGCCACACAGCATTGTCATAAGGAAATTACTTTCAAATGCACTTAATTTATCAATATGGATTGCGTTAATTTTTTACGCAGTTGTTGTGGTAAGAGTGAAAAAAATAATCCAGAAGTAATTTATGTAGTTTTCTAAATCTACAGCCAAGAGATTTTTAAAGAAGGATTAAAAGATTTTTACATGTTTGAAGTAAAATATTTATAATATAAAAAATTAATACAAAGACCTAAAATTTAAATCTAACATTCTAACTTCAATATATTGCAAAAATTTTTTAATGTCAAATCAAAATATGTGCATGTGAGAAAAGAACCAGAATTTCAAGAAAAATTTATAATACTTTCATAATTTGCATAATATCTTTATTATGACAGTAAACTTGAAATGAGGAAAACATGAAGGCCTCAAGAAAAATCACTTCAATACATGTTCCTCTCTGGATAATACTTTCACTCAATTTCAATGGCAATCCAAGTATTCAAAAGATTATTAACTGCTTCTCTTACTTTACTATAATTTCATTAAATTCATTTATAATCTGCTTAATTATAGTAGGTACTGCAGCTTCATATAATTTTAAAGATATCAAATTGGGCTTAGTATACATTTCAAACAGTGTATTGTGTTTTACTATGTGGTATTCGCTGTTTCATCGAAAGAAAAATTTGCAATTTCTCGTAGAATCACTAAATTTACATGGAAATAGAAATGCAGTATTTTCAACAAACTTTTTGTTTTTATTTATTGCACTTCACCACTAATAATGACCAGTTTGTGTGCATACTTAGCAGCAGAAGCAAATGACGACGCCAGTTTCTGGACGTTGGGTTACAAAATACATGATGACAAAATAAGAATCTGTGCAAATTTTATTGGTGGTTATATATACTATACAGTGCATTTGCAATTTCCATGTTTTACTGCTGTATCACTGTGCAGTCTTCTGAACCGGTATTCACTCTTATTTGATAATATTAATAAGGACTTATGTGACGAAACATTTTTCTTTATGTTTGCAAAATATTCAAAGTTTGTGATTGATTACCATAACGTTGAAAATAAAATAAATGCACTAAAAAGAAACTTTATCAGTACCACTTTTTTTTTTATGATGTTATCTGGGTTTTTAAATCTGTACACTGTTCTCTCAGTGTGCTTGCAACCAAACTTTTGCAATTTCAGCAATCACAATAGTTGAAATGTTCAGCAATGCCTTCACGGGGTATTGTACTAATATCTTCACCAACAATCTATTGCTCTAAAATACCTGAATGCATGTTGAAAATAAAAATAACTCTTCGAAAATTGATAGATGAACTTCGATTGAGACATTTAGATAGAAAGTGAGAGAGATTTGTCTTCTTGAAAGAATGGAGAGACACGACATAATTTATTTAACAGCTGGCAAAATGGTAGATTTCAAAAGAAGTTTGCTGTTGTCATCTTTTGGTTCTCTTTTTTTTACCTATGGTTTACTTGTTTTAAATCTAAAAATAATTTTGTAAGTCTTCTTTTAATTTTGAAATTATTTAAATTTTATTATTATTTTTATGAAGCGTTTAATATATCAAAATTTTTTGGTATATAAAATTTTTAAATACCTTTAATTTTTAGTGCACCGGGTGATTCTTACTTTGAATTAACTAATTTAATTCCTGAAAAAAAAATATTCTTATTTGAATTAATTTATATTATTTTGAATTCATTATACTTACCTGAATTCATTATTCTTATTATTAAATTATTATTTATCTTAAAATATTCGATGGTCTTATTCATTTATCAGCTTATGAAATGATTTGACATAATATAGATTTATTTTTCCATTAATTCATTCACTTTTTTCCATATAAAAGTACTAATTTATACATTAAAATTTAGGTGACTTAGTTTTTTAATTATTCGTATTCAGGGTTAAGTATACTTATTCTGGATTAATTATTTTTATTTTATTCTAGTTATAATTACTTTGAATTACTTATTTTTATTCATTATCTGTACCTGAATTCAATATTCTTATTATTAAATTATTATTTATCTTATTACACTTGACGTCTTATTTATTTGTCAATTTATGAAATGATTTGGTATAAAAACTATTTGTTTTTTCCAATAATTGATACACTTCTTTAAATATAAAGTACTTATTTATAATTTAAAATTTAGGTAACTTAATTTTTAATTATTCGTATTAATTTAATTTTGAAATGTTTGAGATTTGTCATAAAATGCAAACAAAAATTTAATGCATGTCAAAATTAAAAAAAAAATTTTTTACAAACATAAAAAATAAGAATTATATACGTAACAGTATTTTATATTTAATTTAAAATAGTTTTCGATCCATTTTGAAATTTCTTGTAAGTAATTAAATTTGTTGTAATCATTCTAAATACAATATAAGTAATTATGTAAAAATTGATCATATTTTATTTGTTTTTCAAGTGTTTTAGATTTATTTTATTTTTTTATATATGCAAAGTTCGAATTAAATTTAAAAATTGAAATTGTTTTTTTGTTTTAACTACTTTTTATCTAACTGAACAATAATTCCAATCGTTGACATTATCAGTATATTTAAATACATTATCATTTTTTTCTTCTTAAATACTATAGTCTTTTAATGAGACAATTCACCTTAAACTACAGTATATTTTCAATTTCAAAATAATGAGAATCTATTAATTTTTAAATTGTTTAAAAACTCGTTTTAGAAATAAAGGGATTTCATATGAATGTTAATGTAATTACATAACATTATGCTATCTTTTTTTTCAATAATACTTTTAATTTTTTGCATTTATTTCATAATTTTAATTTCAAGTGCTATTAATAATCAAGAAAAGTAACTTCATTTTCATTAACTTGCAATTCGTTTAACAATGGACATTTTATTTCAAATTTTCTGAGTGCTCTTTCTAAAATCCGCAGCTTTTTACTTAAATATATTCATGAAGGAAAGATCGAATCACTTTCCTAATAAAATATACAGAAATGAAATTGAACAACATGCGATTGTTTGATATTCTATTGATTATCTTTAATGTGTTTCTTCGAATATCACAGTTTCACACAAAATTTCCATTAGAAATTACTTTCAAAGGCACTTAATATAAAAATACGAATTGTGCAAGTTTTTTACGCAGTTGACGGGATTTGTGGTGAAGAGTGAACAAAATTCCGTTTCTAATCCAAAAGTAAATTTTGTAGCTTTTCTAAAATTACAGCCGAGAAATTCAGAAGAAGAATTGAAAGATTATTTCATGTTTGAAGTAAAATGTATACAATATAAAAATTATTATAAATACCTAAAATAAATAACTAACATTCTAACTTTATAGTAAGGTAAACATGACAACCTCAAGAAAAATCACTTTATTGCATGTTCCTCTGTGGATAATACTTTCACTCAATTTCAATGGCAATCCAAGTCGCATTCGAAAAACTTTCAACTGCTTCTCTTACTTTACTACAATTTTATTAAATTCATTTATAATCTTCTTAATTATAGCTGGTATTGCTGCTGCCTATAATTTTGAAGATATAAAATTGGGTTTGGTATACATTTCAAACAGTGTGTTGTGCTTCGCTATGTGGTATTCGCTGTTTCACCGAAAGAAAAATTTACAATTTCTCGTAGAATCACTAAATGTTCATTCATATATGTCAAACGGCTGTGCCAATAAAATGTATCATTTTCAACAAGCTTTTTGTTTTTTATTAATTGTACTTTACCACTAATAATGACCAGTTTGAGTACATACTTAGCAGCAGAAGAAAATGACGAGGCTTGTTTCTTTACGTTGGGCTACAAAATATATGGTAGCAAAATAAGAATCTGCACTAATTTTATTGGTGGTTATATATACTATACCGTGCATTTGCAATTTCCATGTTTAACTGCTATATCACTGTGTATTTTAGTGAACCGATATTCACTCTTATTGCACAGTATTAACAATGACTTAAGTGACGAAACCCTTTTCTTCACGTTTGCAAAATATTCAAAGTTAGTGAATGACTACCATGCAATTGAAAGTAAGATTGATACACTAAAAGAAATTTTATCAGTACCACTTTTTCTTTATGATGTTATCTGGGTTTTTTAATCTGTACACTGTTCTCTCAGTGTTTTTGCAACAAAACTTTTTTTGCAATTCCAGCAATCTTGCTAGTGGAAATGTGCAGTAATGCCTTCACGGGCATGATACTAATATCTTCACCAACAATCTTTTGCTCTAAAATACCTGAATGCATGTCGAAAGTAAAAATAACTCTTCGGAAATTGATAGATAGACTTCGATTGAGACATTTAGATAGAGTGAGAGAGATTTGTCTTCTTGAAAGAATGGAGAAACACGACATAATTTATTTAACAGCTGGCAAAATGGTGGATTTCAAAAGAAGTTTGCTGTTGTCATCCTTTGGTTCTCTTTTTACCTATGGTTTTTACTTGTTTTAAATTTAAAATAATTTTTGTACAACTTTAATGTTTAAATTATTTAAATTTTATTATTGTTTTTCTGAAGCGTTTGATATGTCAAATTGTTTTGGTAAATGCAATTTTTAAATACCTTTTTAACTTTTAGTGCACGTAGGGATTAGCCATAAAACGTTTTATTTTTGTTGTGTCTCGTCTCCTGCACTAATTTTTCTATTTGAATGTATAGAAAATTCAATAAAATTAATGTATTTTCATTGTGGATGTGTTGTCTTTAAAGGATGTGTAGCTTCTTAAAAGATATAGTTATTTATCGATATCTTTTTAAAACAAAATTTGAAAAATAAAATTGTTTTTTATTTTTATCAAATTTAAATATAAATTTTATTTTAAAAATATTATAGCCATTTAACCAACTGGAAAGTGAAACATTTAAAATCAAACAGAAAATATTTCCAAATTCTTAAAAGCATCCATTTAATATTTTTCTATAGTCTTTTTTTTTTTTTTTGAAAATTTTAATTGTTTAATTAGATGTATTATAATTATGCGCGATATTCATAAAATATCCCCTTTTATCAATAATAAAAAAAAAAAACTTTCATATTTCACAGTTTAGAATTTCTTTTTTTTTTTTTTTTTTTTTTCAACGCTCAATCATATAATAAGAGACATCCTATCTTTTCAAACTAGCCGTTCATTGATTGCTTGTTACTGATTATTATACAAAATTTTCAAATCTGTAGAACAAATATTTTGAAATGTATTAAGGAGTTTAGTCTGAAGTCTGAACAATAAAGTTTCCTGTCATTGAAAGTTTCTTCTTTTTTTTTTTTCTTTCTTAAAAACGTAAACTATTGTGAATAAAGACTACAATGTTGTTAATATAGGAAAAATAGTAAATATTTGAGTGAGGAAGAATTGCTTTTCTTTGTAAACCTTATTTATAATTTTCTTATTCAATTTCGAATTGGATAAATTTAATATTCTACAATACATGAAAGCGCGCTATTAATCAAAAAAAAAAAATTATTGACCTTTTTAAAAGAACATTTTGATATTCTAAACCAAGGGTCTCCAAACTACGGCCCGCCAGTGTCATCCATCCGGCCCGCGACGGCGAATAGCTTATTGTTTTATTTTTTTTTTATTATTTTTTTTTAACACCTAAGGACAAACTTGGTTTTATTTATTTGCCAGGTAAAGCTTAATACTCAGAAAAGCCTAATACTCAGAAAAATGTAACTTAAGCATAACAATTAACAAATAATTGAAATGAATCCCACCAACATTATAAACTAGTGAACATCCCGCGGTTACCCTCGGTAGTTATGTTGGGGTAAAGAGTATCGCATGTGTATGTTTATCGATGTTTGGAATGTATATATCCTGAATCGAACATAAACCTGCTCGCTCAGAGTATGTACTCGGCGACTAGTCTAGAAATTATACATAATGGCAGAAAAATTAAAATGGTTTTCGCCCTTGCACTTACTGGAGTAAGTAATATGGCCCGAAGGCTGAAAAGTTTGGAGACCCTGTTCTAAACGAACTATTTCAGAAAATTAGAAAAAAGGAGTACCTTACCAGGAAAGAACTATTTATTTGTGATACATAAGAAGTTTTTATTTAGTAATGTAAGAAAAGAAAATATTATAAGACGTAGATAATTTATTTAAGTCGTTATAAACAGTGGTTCAAGTTTGATACAATCGTAAAACGTCGTCGAGTTCGGCATGTGCTTACTTAGCTTACGTCATGTCATGTGTGTCACTTAGTTAAATGGTCAACAAATTATTTTCCTTTTTGGTTATTTCTTGATATTAGTAATAAAACGTTAACGGCTACGATTCCATATTATTTGAAAGGCTACTGTTATTTTAAATTTATATCATGCGGGAAAAGGAAAACCTCAAGAATTTCCTAGATTTTCTTAAAACTTGTTCCACATTTCCAAGAATAGGCATAAGCGCAAATTGTTTGCGTCTAACATATCTATTACTGTTGCTCATTGTTATTCTTCCTGTGATTTTGGTGCTATCTATGGTCACATAACATATTATAGGGAACACAGCGTGGTTTACTGGTTATATGGATACAAAATGAATAATAAAAGATACAGAGCATGCGTGTTTTTTTCTGCAGTTATTCATATTACATGATCTGCATGGAATTACCCAGTTTCATCACATTTTTTTTTATTTGTTTAATATTGTATCGTCACGGACTGTTTCTTCTTCCAATATAGAGACATTCTAAAACAAACAGATGTCTCTACAATGTCTGCAAATTTCGAAAGTATAGCAAAATGTTACCACACCATCGAAGAGAAAATGATTCTTCTGAGGGCACTTTATCTACATCAATGTTTATCATTTGCTGATTTACTTCTTAAATGTTTATAATGTTTTGTCCACGGGTATATAAATCCACAGCAATCACGTTATGGCGGGTTAGAATTGACAATTACCACCATTTTGAGTGTTCTCCTTGTGCTTTTGTGTCAACGTTTCGGAGTATATGCTGGATTTAAGAAATTTATAGGATCATATAAGTGGATATAATTTGATATGCACTTAACATTTTAAATTCACTTATTCTTTAAATCAATTTCCATTTTTTACGCATTTATATTTAAGTTTGATTTTCTAGACAACTATTAAACCGGCATTAATAAAACGGTTTGCTATATATCCTCACCGGTTTTTAGCATGCGGATAAACGAGATTCTTGCCCCCTCTCCTCATCGATAATGGAAAATATGATCTAAAATAAAGCAAAATTCTTGGATAAAAATACGCTTTTTTCTCTATTAGTAGGTAATTCGTTAATTGTCGTTAATGTTCATTGTCATTAGCTCATTAAATGTATAAATTTTGTTTTACAAGGAAACATTTTTCAGTAAATTTGTATCTAATATTATTCTCTTAATTATGCCATTTTTCTTTTTAACATGGTTATTTTATAATACTGTTTTTCAAAAAAATATATATATATATATATATATATATATATATTAACTTAAGGAGCTTGTTGTACACCTAACACACTAAATTCAATCTTTTCTTTTCAATCAACTTCATTTTTTTTAAGTATTTTTGTTTAATAGTGATTTTTAGAGAATTTTAAGCCGATTTCATCAAAACGTTTTGCCTTTTACCCTCAAACGCGTAGTTCCTTTTGAAGCTTAGGAAATGGCACTTTTTGGCTTTTTGTCTATTATGGCAAAATCGCACCTACTTCAAATAAATAAAAGGCATATCGGCGAGCCCGAAATTTTCATAGCGATTTATACTGCTACATGCATGTAAAAATTAATGCTAGCGATTTTTACATTTATGATTTACACCCCAACGCCTCTAAATTTTTTTCTGCGCACACATAAACATAACCAAATATATTTGTGAAACACCTTTATGTATTTATATATATAATTTGCTATTTTTAATATGATACTTTCAATCTTAAATAAATCGATAAATTATCACACAATGAATATTAATTCCCCACTCTTAAAATAATATATTAATAATATTAATATGACATCAATATGTATTACTTCTACTGAACATTAATCTAGTTATAAACCAACATTTTAAAATTTTATAATTTTATATATATATATATATTAATTAAACACTGTTTCTAAATAAGCAATTTGACTTTGCAACATTTTATTGGTTCTTTATATTAGTATCATTACTTTTTATATAACTTATTAATAGTAAAACACTTTACTTTTTATCAACATTTTTACCACAACTTTATTATAAATTTTATTAGTACTTCAGGGTATTGAATAATGTTTTTGTTTTTAAAATACATTTACTTCATTGATTATGGTAAAATGTAAAAAGTAGACGATTATCCTAATATGTCTCACAATTCAAGCAAATTTTAGCTGTTATTATTTAGAAAAAACATTTTATTTAACAATTGAATGGGAACGTTAGTAAAGAATTATAAAGTAAACCATTCTGTGAAATCATATAAAATGATGCAGTTAGAGATGATCAGCAGAATACTGATTTCAACTTCATTTCAAGGTAGAAATCAGTACTCCATAAGTAAACAACGCTCCAAATGCAGAGAGCAGAAAGCTTCGTCTGAATTTAACTACACCATAAGCAGATAAATAAATAAGGCTTTTCTTTTCGATTCTTTTAAGATAAAATAATTTGTTTCGTTCATATACAATATCCATACGAATAGTGTCTATGTAAGATTCAGCTGTTTTCTTAATGTCTGACATATATTCCGGAATTTTCGAACTCAACATAGTTATAGAACACAATAATAAAGTTCCTGTAAACATGTTATTGGCTGCAATAAAAAAATTATATCCCCTGTTATTCAATCTGAACTCTATAGCCGTATAGATAGTCAAGAAAACCATTAATTAAGCAAATGAGTAACGGTATAAACAAAGCTTCTTTCAAATTGTTTATCATAAGAATGATTCTGAAATAATTTTTTGAGAAAATTAATTCTGTTACAATTGCAGTGCACCTTTTAAATATTTGTTGTACTGATACAGTAAAAAAGGCTAAAATGATATATCAAAAACACAAATGGATAACATTGCAGATAGTTGATATTTCAATACAATGCAATAATAGGCATAGGCTCCTACAATATAAAACGAAATGCGTAATTTCTTTTCAATGTTATTGAAACCGTAAATAAGATAATCGTTTTCCTCTTCAGTACTTGTGTAAATATGTATTACAGATAATATTATAGGAGAAGCATGGATAATACACAAGAGTATATTGGCTATAGTTGTGCAGTTTTTACTGACGCAATTCTCCAACCATAGACGTTGTGCTTCTAAAGAGTAAATTAAGCAAATGAGTTTTTCTTTTGATACAGCATAGAGTACCATAATAAAGAAGATAAAAGAACGATTAATAAATAAACAAACGATGTTTTGAATTCCCCATTTTCTCTGCTTAACTTTAAAAAAAAATCGACAACAAGTATAAAACAAACAAATGTATCTCTATAAAGCTGAAATAAAATAGGATCCTCAAATAAGGTCCTGGATTTATTTCACTTGTAATTACACATTTCAGTTGATGTATAATCCAGAAAGGGATATCAACTCGAATGTTAGTTGTCATGTTTTCTCCTTTTTTCATTAGTACATAATCAATAAAAGTATCAAAAAACCAGATTTCATATTTTCAATATGAAGCATATAAATTTAATTAATGTAAATTTTTTATTTCATTTCAATTTTGTTGCTAAGCTTTTTGAAATCTGCTTATATGATTTGAAATATTTCAACTTACACGAAGACACATTCTCTTATGAGTATTCTGTTATAAACTAACTTGTGCAAAAATCAGTCATTATTAAGTCTTTCAGATGATAGTCTTAACATAATGTAGAAGTTATAAATTCATCTTATGCAAAGATTTATTTAGATCTTCATAGAAATTAACGAATTTAGAAAATACATTAAAAATACAGAAAATCATTACAATATTTCACGATATACACACCAAACAAACAACTGTCTTTTTTTTTTTTCATTTCTGTTACGATCTTTTCTGTTAGTATCCCATGCAGAACATGAAAATTCATTGAATAAAATATTACTCAATCAGTTGAAATATGAATACAATTTTATGTCTTTGAAAATAAAAAACAAGTTTAAATGGTTTCATAAAAAATATTACTGACTCTTTATAATAATCGAATTGATAAGAATGGGTTTTTTCCTTACTTAAATACTGTTACCGAAATGCATTTACTAAATGAAAATTTAACAGAATAGATGAAATGAGTTTTAATCCATTTTGTGTTTTACAAGAAACATAATACAATGGTCGTGAAAATAATTATATCTATTATAAAACATCTTTTATTCTCACAAACTTATATCAAAACATTTTTTTTGAGGATACATATTGTAAAACATGTTCGAAATAAATTTCAAAGGTTTTTTTTTTTTAATATTGCATGATATAAATGCATTAGCTTCGTGATAAGCCTTTAATATATTTCTCAATATTTATTTGTTGAACACAATACATAAATTTATTAGACACAATTTAGTTTTTGAGATGAATTTATTTTGTCCATAAAAGGAAATTAAAATTTACAATTTAATTCTTTGTGAATAAAAATTTGAAAAGAAAAAAATATTAAAAAAAATGTCTGTTATGCTCTTTGTGTAATTTCAATTTATTTAAAACAGTTATTTTGTGTTCTTAGATAACTTTATAGTATATTAATAAATGGAATACATTTTATTATTGAAAATGCTTTGAAACAATAATTACAATGATATGAATTCTAAATTTGTAAATTAATTTTCCATTTTTATTCATTAGGATTTTTTAAATTCAATAGGTCTTCTAAGAAATTTTGTAACAGGGAAATAAATTATACATCAGACATTGATGCATGTATACAAATTGTATTTTCTGAAGTTCTATTATATGTAATAATTTAATGCATGTATGCATATTATGTAAAATGAGAAGTTATAAATTTTATATGAAATTTATCATTTATTTCCCTATTTTTTTCTCAAAAGTCTATTTTAATAAAACAAGAGTTAGAAAAAAATAATACACGGGAGACATAGCAGATAAAATAAAAATATTCTTAAAAATCTAAAATCATGTACCCTTTATGATATATACATCGCCAGGATGCCAAGTAAACATAATAATGTATGTCGCAGTCACTTTTCGCGATAAAACAATAAAACGATAAAATCCATCACTAGGATGGCAAGTCGCCAAGTAACAAACAAATAGCCAAAGTTCGGGGCCTTTGTAAAACGTTGTTTGCCAAAATTCATCACCAAGAGTCACTATTACACCAACATTAGTAGCCAAACAGCTATTACGTCAAATTTTATTCCTTACATTGCTTTTTTGCCAAATTTTATCACTTAAACGCAAAATATCATCACTATCCAGCCAAAATTTTTGTTCGTGAGATGCTTTTACGCCAAAATTCATCGTTTTATAGCCAAATTTTTTCACTAAGTTAAATTTTATTTTTAAATTGCTTTTACGACAATAAGTATTGCTTTATTGGCAAAGTTTATCACTAAGAGAAATTTTATTTCTAAAATGTTTTTTACCAAATATAATCGCTTTAACGCCAAAATTTTAGCACTATAATGGCAAACTATCATTTAGACAAAGATAATAATCGCTGTTATGATAAAATTACGCCAAAATTATTCTCTAATACGCCCTTTTTTTTATTATTATTATTATGTCAAAAAATATTTCATGTCGTTTACGATGTAGAATTCGAATGATGAAACAAAATTATTTAAAAAGGGAAAAAAAGAAAAGAAAAGAAACCAAAGAATAACTTACATTTTATTCTGATATATCCTTTGTTGGAGGCGAAAATTATCCTTTCATTGCCTTACTAAGGCCTGTCCGTACCTATCCTTATCAAATGAATTAAGAAAATGAAAAGAACAACAACAGAAAACCACAGAAAAATTTAATACATTCCTACGGCCTTGTCTTTCTGTAAAACCAAGGTTCTAAAATTAAAATGCTACATTTTTTCCGTGCGAATTTAAATAACGGTTGCCACAAAACATTATCTAAACAACATTAAAAAGAAACATTAGATCGACGTTTTCGCCGTGAATTAATATTCTAAAAATAAAAAATAAAATTTTTTCGTGCGAATTCAAATAATGGTTGTTAAAAAATTATTTCAATAGCATTAAAAAGAAAATAATTAGATAATGAAATATAAGCTATTAATAAATTAAAAAATCGTTTTTCTTGTTTGTTTTTGTATTTTCATGAGTGAAAGAATCATAAAAATTGTTTATTTTTTTGTATCATATACTGTAAACATACGTTATAAGAACAATCTCAGAATAATCAATAATTTATCGGAATAAATATTTTAAAAAAATATTTGTTTTTATTTTTATTTAATATAAATAAAAATTCTACAAATTTCAATCAAAGTAGTAGTAGAATAGTCATTATATTGTTTAGAAAAAAGAAGTTATGAACTTCTCTATTTACAATAATGCAACCATAAGAAATTGATGAAATATTTGGGTTTGCAAGATTGGCGACTTACTCCATAAATAGTGTGGTTCAAGACCACTTCTGTTTCCCGGTCAAATTAGCCCAAAATGTGCGCCAAATGACCGTAGAGCGATAAACTAAACCAATCTCTAATTACAGTATTGTAACCCTAAAGAAATTGGCGGAACATTGACGAAATATTCCGCGCTGCGAAATTGACGACTTCATCAGAAGTACATTATCCTAGATTTCAACCAAGCTTTTTCTATCATATCTTGCGGCAACATGTTCAATTCTTTTAAAAAAGATATTCTAAATACACTCATGTCCATAAATTAAGGATAATGAAGTTCAGACAAAGAAAGAGACAGAAGCAAAACAAATTTGACTTATTTGTAAAGTCTATTTATTAAACAAAAGGTAAAGATCAAAAAAGATGCTATATGTTTGACATAATTAATAAAAATTGCGATTTTACTCAATGGAGCAAATTTCAAAAAAGAACCTATTTACAAAAAACAGTATAACATGGTTAGTATGATGGTTAATATGGAGTATGTCTCCCGGACGATGCAATACAGGCCTTACGACGCCTAGGCATGCTGAGTATCAAATTATCAATCTAATCTTGGGGAATATTACACCACTCATCAAGCAATGCCCTCCGAAGTTCCGGTTGACAGGTGGGAGGGGGTTGACGGGCTGCAATTCGTCGGCCAAGCATATCCCACACATGCTCTATTGGATTCAAGTTCGGTAAGTATGCTGGCCAATCCATACGGGTGATATCCTCCAATTGAAGGCATTCGTCTACAATGTTTGCACGGTGAGGACGGGCGTTGTCCTCCATAAACAGAAATTCAGCACCCATGGCGCCCCGAAACAAACGTACATGTTGTTCCAGAATGTCATCCTGATAGATGTGGCCTGTCATCGTTACACTCTGAACTTGCAGGTCAGTTCTGGAACCAAGAATAATTCCTCCCCAAACGAGCCATCCTGCACCACCGCAACGGTGTCGTTCAATGGTGTTCTCTTGGTGGTAACGGGTACCTGGCGCTCTCCATATGAAAGTCCGGCGAGAATCAGACTGCAAACTAAACCTGGACTCATCGGAAAACATCAAACCAGACCACTGTTGCGGTGTCCACAATGCATGCTCTCTACTCCAGGTTAATAGCAGGCGACAGTAAGTTGCGGTAAGTGGAACACATCTGACAGGCCTACGAGCATATAGACCAATGTGCCCTAAGCGTCTGTACACAGTCTGCCTTGAAACTGTCGTACCGGTAGCTGAAGAGAGCTGACGAAACAGGTCTGATGCTGTGCTCCGGCTGTTTCTTTTGGCAGTAACTGCTAAATACCGGTCCTCATTCGGCGTTGTAACTCGGGGGCGACCTGTGCTGTAACATCTACTCACATTACCATCATCTTGGAATCGTTGCCAAAGCCTGGAGATGACACTCTGGGCGATTCCAAGTTAATCGGATACTTCCGGCTGGGTACGTCCACATTCCAGTCGTCTGATAATTCTACCACATAAAAATCATCCAAATGTTTCCTTTGTGCCATAACTATGCGGTTATTGCACTGAAAGGCTTTTAAAGTGCTTGTGAACAATTTTACTGGCTGTTTGAGTGATCCGAAGCTTTGGCAGCGCAGCTGCCATTTGCTCCTGTCTTGAGCTGGAAAGCATTGGAGATGGATAGCAGGGGGAGAATATGATACACTTGCCCATTATTTAATTTAGTATTGATGACAAAAATTAAAAAAAGAATTTAAAAATATCAATAAAAGAAAGAAACAAATGTCCTTAATAATTTTCCGTGGAAAATTAGAGATTAAAAATATTAAGAACCATGAAAAAGAGATAAGCTAAAATAGTAAAATAAAAGTAAAAAAAAATTGAAAGTTTTATAATTTTTTTTGTATTTTTTAATAAATTTTGTAAGATTTTTATAATTTTTATAGAATTTTAGAATTTTTATTCATTTTTTATTTTTTATTTTTTATTATTTTTTTTTATTTATTTATTTTTTTTTTAAATAAAAACAAAATAAAAATAAAGAGAAATCAAGAGAGAGAAGTTATGCATGCAAAATAACAATACAAAAAACTAACTGAAGGGGTGCAATGACCCTGTAGCTCAGACATCGAGGAGAGAAACGTAAGAAGCGCGGAACTATTGCCAGACAGGGGAAAAAGAGGGGAATGAAACGCGTTTTCGAGAACTGGAAGAAAGAATGTGGTTTTGGTAGAAAAAGAGGTCAGTCAGGGGGATCGGTGATATATCGGTGGTCTTTTAGCGTTCTTTGGGTTTTGGAGATCGTAATCGGGGAGGCGTTTAAGAAGAGGATTTGGGTTATTGGGAATTTTATTGTAGAAGTTTTTGGCTAATTTACTGACGAAGGTTTTAAGAGTAGGGATATTTAGAGTGCTGTGGATATCGGAGTTACGGAAGAACCAGGGGGCGTTTATAGCCATACGAAGAATTTTTTTCTCAAGTCGTTGGAAGATATTAAAGTTGGATTTAGCTAGGGAACCCCAGACAGGACTCTCATAGGTGATAATGGGACGCATGTAGGCTAAGTAGATCAGTGTTTTAGTGTGAACAGAAGTTTTAGAATTACGAGCTATGAGAGGATAGAGTGAGCGAAGAGCTTTGTTGAATTTTTCTTTAATGAAATTAGTGTGAGATTTGTATGTGAGGCGTTTAACTAAGATGACTCCGAGGTATGTGGCTTCATTAGTCCATGTTATATGTTTATTGAAAAGAGTGATAGTGGGTGGTTTGGGTTGGCGGTAAGTGTAAAGGACTGCTTCAGTCTTAATTTTTTGATTCTCCATTGAGTGAGCCATTTTTCTAATTTAGCAATGTATTTTTGGAGTCTAGAGCGAATGAAGTTGATGTTGTTGTTTTGAACAATGATGGCTGTGTCATCAGCAAATAGGCTGAGTGTGATGTTAGTGTCTTGTGGGATATCATTCATGAAAAGATTAAAGAGGTGGGGTGCAATAACAGAGCCTTGGGGGATGCCTGCATGCAAAGGTTTAGTAGTAGAGTTAGTATTATTAATAGAGACGCAAAATGATCGATTGGTGAGATAAGAAATTAGAATATGAATAAGGTTAGCCGGGAATTTATAAATGATAAGTTTGTAGATAAGTCCTTTGATCCAAACTTTATCAACAATTTTACTTCTTTGCCACCATTCCTTATATACCCCTCTCTTACACTCTCGTCCTTGTGACGTACAATCCGCGCCATCTGGTGGTTTCCCGTAATTTGCATATTCTTCTTCAAGATGTGTGTGATAATTCTACAGGTGACATTTTTATTTTAGAGTTCAATTTCTGTGTGATTCTGAATTATCCTTAATTTATAGACATGAGTGTACTTAGAGAAACCTGGAATGTTATTACATTGTACAATAGCTCCTTTTACTGCATAACAATTAAATTAAATGTCTTCACTGTTAGTAACATATAGTGCATATCCTTTCTCTCCAGAAATTGACAAGTTGTAGGTTCATTTATATTCCAGAAAAAAAGAACTTGTATCCAAACCTTTTTAAAAAGTCTAGCAAAGTCTGAAGATCGCATCCTTATGGTACTGTGTCACCGAATTATGCCATCGAAGATATGCGTGGAATACGGCAGTCCAACAGGATTCCTCGCCACACATGCCGGTTAGGATATTCCTGTAGATGTGTATGGGTAACATGCATCTGGAACGCTCAAGTGATCATTCCTTTGACTTCAAGTTCTTTTCCTATTCCTCGTCGAAACTACTGACTTCGTACTAGCTTGGTTGAGATTCTTATCGTTTTTTTAGCATTTAATTATTTAATAATTTTTTGTATTTTTCTTGTTATCTGTTTAACTATTCATATTTGATTTATTTAGATTTTATTAAAAATCTTGATAATTTTATCCACATCTTAACGTACAAGGTACCCTGTATCCCAAGAATATCTATACTCGTAATTAAATCGGATCTGAATTCAGTGTTGTAGACTTTCTCAACTCATCTGTTTGGCGTCTGCTTTTGGAAGGTGGATGGTACTTCGGGGCTTTGGTTCTATCAATTGGCTTGTATTAATCCATTCTTTGGTATGAAGTGCTTAAGCTTTAAGCGATAGATCGCTTCTGGTGCATTTTGTTAAGAGTGGTTGACCGCATATGTCTTAATCTGTATTAAAAGCAATTGGAACAGAAATTGTTGAATGATTTTAAGTTCAGGCTATTTAAACTGCTCGCTGGATTATAAAAAAGATGGATGTATAAATAAATCCAGCTAAAAATGGAATTTTAAAAAAATTTCTCAAGTATTTTGATATTCCTAAAGATATTTAACTCACATCGTTAATTAACCCACTCAGATTGTTCAATTTTTACATATCAACTATATATATATTACACAGAACACAAAGCAGATCCAAACTGCGTAGATTGCCAAATCCCTCGAACTGAAAAATCTGGTTCTCAACGGAGGCTGAAAAAAAGTATACGAGAAATCAAAATAACAGAGATTCTTGTCTTTCTCTGAAGCAAGAAAACTGGTATCTCCAATCATTTCTCCTCATCCATAAATATCCAGGAAACAAACATTACTTGCAACTTGCACAATCGGTTGAATAACTTCATTTCTGAAATGACTGATAGTAATTGTCATCATATACTTCCTAATCCTTACGAAATTGAAACGTCTACATTTCGCACATCCCAAGTTTATTGACTTTACTGTTATTGTTATGCCTATATCTATATAACTATTTATTGTTATACCTGCATCAACATAAGTTCAAATTTTTGGACTTCGTAAGACCATAAGCAACCCATTGCTCAAGGCAAATTAAATTCTGCAGGAAATTCAATCATAAAATAAAGCAGAAAGACAATTGATAATGTTAAAAGAATCCAATGGATCTGAACAGAAAGAAATTTTAAAACCCGCCGACTACTCTATCACAACACTATTTATCGAGTTAGCATCCATGTCAATGAAGGGTTCTTCTCAAAAGGGTTCTTCTTCTAATTAAAAATTGACTTTTGAAATTCATTGCGATTAAACATCAATCTGAAATCATCTAGTTTTCTTGTACTCCATCATAACCCATTATGATTTCAGATTGATGTTTAATCGCAATGAATTGATCAAAAGTCAATTTTAATCTTTTGGCAAGTTCTTACTTTACCAGAGGCATTGTTTTAACTGTTTTTATTTAAATTAGCCTCTTAAGCGCTTTTACTGTTAAATGCCACACAACAATGTCTTGTGCCAAAAAACAATGTCTATCTTCTTTACACCAAGATTCTACTTAACAGAAATAGGAAATTTTTTCTTTTATTACTCTTTTTTTCCAATTCCTACTATTAGTCACACACTCGCTATATATATCTTGTTCAAATTTTTAATCGCTAATAAAATATTTTTTATTCCTCCACTTAAGTTCAAATACATTTTTGAACTTTTTTAGTGGATGATACTTGATGTTTTTTCAAATATTAATTCATTAATTAAATTTAATTAATGAATTTTATTTTAATTAATTTTTAAATGATTAATTTTAGTTTTTAGATTTAAGTTGCATGAATCTACCAATAGATGGCTCAGATGCAAGAGGAAAATTTCAACTTTATTTATAAAGGACTTTCTGCAATATAGTGACAAAAGTAGGAATTGACTTTAAAAAATTTTTTATATTACTTGTTAATAGGAAAGTCCTAGATGAATGCTCTTCAAGAATAACTAAGCTACTTCATCTAAATTTATAATTGAAGAAGACAAGGTTTTAATCTTGATGTAATCAATATTAAATTATAATAATATTATAAATATTAATATAATTTACTATTAATTATATATTTCTGCATTTTAATGTCATATATTACTAATTATATTTGTAAATGTTTCTTAATATTTTCACTTAATATATATTTCAAACATTATTTATTTAAATAAAAATCGTCTTTTATATTTAAAATATCCTAAATAAGAGGTCAAGTAGCCAATAATTCTACCTAAAGAAAATAGCAAAAAACAAATTTAATTTCAAAAAATATCAAAATTTATACTCTGGCAAGTAATTGGAATTTCAATAAAACAACAAACTGTCAATAAGTGAAACTGCATTACTAAAAGTATACAGGTAACTTGAAATTTTCTCGTATTTCTCATTATTGAATAATCCACAATGAAAGATTCATGACATTATCCTTCATTATCTTATCCACTCAGATGATGTTTTATAAAGAAATTATAAAAACGAAATATTATCAAAGTTACTAATCAATTCAGGCCAATTTAATTTTGTTAAGATCTTTTTATTGACGGATAAGCAAAGATACAAATTATTTGTAATCAATTTTACATCAAAGTAATTTCTTTTTTTATCATCCGTATTTCTCTATAATTTAGTGAGGAGAATTCACAAAAAAATATAATGTACTAGCTGCTTTTGCATTAGCATTTGCATTCATTAATTAATTAATATATAAATAGCAAATTGTCGAATTACTAAAAATGGAAAATAGAACAGAAAAAAAAAATTAGGGGCTATTATCGATTAATTGATTTCCCTTTTATAATACGGCATTGGTGCAATTTCCAGTTTTCTGAATCAGTTTTTAAATATATATATATAGTTGAATTTTTAAATATATAATGGTATATTAAAGCATAAAGTACTATGGTTATTCCAGGCCTAAAAATGAAGAATAGAATAGATAGTTTTTTCAGATGAATTATTGTTCAAAAGGAAGATACAAATTGCGTAAGATAAATTGTATCTGAATGTGAATATGAATTACTGCAACCTGCTGGGAAGTGTTCAAAGAGATTGTTTTAGAAGGGGGTGACCGAGAATTAAAAAAAAAAACCCACACCTCTATGGCTCTGAAATTATGAATATGGCTTTTCTAATATAAGACTTTATTTTAGTCGGAATTTGAGAATATCATGGTTTCTTGCAGTCCAATACAAACGAATTTTATTGCTGATGGCTTTTATATGGTCAAGATGGGAACAATAGCTGTGACAATTCCATCATAATAAATCAATTATCGTTATTAAATATAAAAAAGAAAAATTACCTGGGCAAAGGGTAACTTTTATTTTGTCTCACAAATCTGAAATAGCTTCAAACGAAGCACGGCACATACTCATAGCTTTTTCTTATTCCTTTTCACCACTTGCACTTCGCTTTAGTTTTTGTTTTAACCAGTTTCGAATTTTGTGCAATAAATGGGGCAGTACGTACCTATTGATGCAGCTGATAACCTACCTAGGAAAATAGCATTATAAGGACCTAGGGCCTACCTAGGTTTTGTTGCAGCTGATAAAAAAAAGATGCAAAATAAAATAACAAATTTCTTTAACAAAATATTCTTTCTCTCTAAATATATTTAATCTTTGCAAAGAAAAAAGTTAACGATCTTTTATCTAAATTTGTGTTTATTTCACCCTCAACATTTTAATATTGTCAACACATTAACATTTTCCCAACAAATAATGATCTTCTTTTACATTCAATGCCTTACGTTGAATCAGTTTTCTGCTGTATACAGATGCTAATGTACCAAATCTCATAACCTAAAACTACTTCAAAATTACAAACAATTTTCCACATCATAATATGTTATGATGCTTGAATTTCTTCATTATACGATGGCAAGCTTCTCATCTTGCTCTTTTTGTAAAAGCGTATTGCAATAGAATATATTTTTCTGTGATAGAATATATTTTTAGACATATAATTTTAACTGCACATTTTAATGGTAATCACCATTGTCGTTTAAAAAATAATGTAAGTATCATTATTTTGTCTTATTTTATGTGAAAAAAATTTAAAGCTTTTTATATAAATAAAAATAATTTAATTTTATCATCAATTTACTTCATTTAATTTCAAGATATAAATAAAATAAGAAAATATTCAAAAAGCTGTATTGATATTTAAAAACAGCAGTACAGCATAAGTAATATAAAGTTTTTAGAAAACATTAAATTTTATTACACCTAATTAAACAATTAAATTTTTCAAAAATAGAATATAGAAAAATCTTACATTAATGTTTTTAAAATTTGGAAATAATTTATATTTGATTTTAAATGTTTCACGTTTCAGTTGGTCAAATTGCTAGAATATATTTAAAATAAAATTATATTTAAATCTTATAAAAATAAAGAACAGTTTTATTTTCCAAATTTTGTTTAGAAACAAGTTATAGACAAAATAACTATATCTTATAAGAAGATACACGTCTTATAATCTATATATCAATAATTATATCTTATATGAAAGAATGCAAAGAGACTAATTTCATTGAATTTTATGTATATTCAAATAGGATAAATTAAGCGTATGAAATGTGACATAACAAAAATAAAACATATTATCGCTAACCTCTAGGTGCACTAAAGTTAACAGGTATTTAAAAAATTGCATACATTAAAAAAAAATTTTGATGTTTCAAAAACCAACAATAAAAAAATTAAATAATTTCAAAATTAAAAAGTCTTACAAAAATCATTTTAAATTTAAAACAAGCAAACCATATGTAAAAAGAGAACCAAAGGATGACAACAGCAAACTTCTTTTGAAATCCACCATCTTCAAAGCTGTTAAATAAATTATGTCATGTTTCTCCATTCTTTCAAGAAGACAAATCTCTCTCACTCTATCTAAATGTCTCATTCGAAGTCTATCTATCAATTTCCGAAGAGTTATTTTTATTTTCGACATGCATTCGGTATTTTAGAGCAATAGATTGTTGGTGAAGATATTAGTACAATACCCGTGAAGGCATTGCTGCACATTTCCACTAGCAGTGTTGCTGGAATTGTAAAAAAGTTTGGTTGCAAGCACACTGAGAGGACAATGTACAGATTAAAAAAAATCAGATAACATCATAAAGAAAAGTGGTACTGATAAAGCTTCTTTTAGTGCATCTATTTCAGTTTCGATGTTATGGTAGTCACTCACTAACTTTGAATACTTTGAAAACGTAAAGAAAAACGTTTCGTCACTTAATTCCTTGTTAATATTATCAAATAACAGTGAATACCGGTTCACAAGAATGCACAGTGATATAGCAGTTAAGCATGGAAATTGCAAATGCACAGTATAGTATATATAACTACCAATAAAAGTAACAAAATAAGAATCTGTGCTACCACGTATTTTGTAGCCCAACATCAAAAAACTAGCGTCGTCATTTGTTTTTGCTGCTAAGTATATACACAAACTGGTCATTATTGTAAAAAGTACAATTAATAAAAAAATCAAAAAGCTTGTTGAAAATGATACATTTTTATTGGCACAGCCATCTGACATATATGGATGAGAATTTAGTGATTCTACGAGGAAGTCATTTTTTTCTTTCCGGTGAAACAGCGAATACCACATAGTAAAAAGCACAACACTGTTTGAAATGTATACTAAACCCAATTTGATAACTTTCAAATTATATGCAGCAGCAGTACCAACTATAATTAAGTAGATTATAAATAAATTTAATGAAATTATGGTAATATGTAAGAGAAGCAGTTGAAAGTCTTTTGAATACTTCTGTGATTGCTGTTGAAATTAAGTGAAAATATTATCAGAGCGGAACATGCATTAAAGTGATTTTTTCTTGAGTCTTCCATTTTTTTCTTATTTCAAGTTAATTACCATTATAAATAATATAATTTGCAAATTATGAAAGTTTTATAAATTGTTCTTGAAATTCTGTTTTTCCACTTGTAAGTACGTTGGATTTGCCACAAACAGCTGACATTCCAATATTTTGCAATATTTCAAGTTAGAATGTTAGATTTTATTTTAAGTCTCTGTATTAATTATTATATTATATAGATTTTTTTAACTGAACCTGAGAAAAACATTGAATTCTTTTCTGACAATTTCTTGGCTGTAGGTTTTTAAGAAAAGCTACAAAGAATTACTTCGGGATTTTTTTTTATTCTTACCACGTAAACAACAAATCACGTCAGCTGAATAAAAAGCGCGCAATTACCTATTGATAAATTGGTACATCTGAAAGTAATTTCCATATGAAAATGGTTGTGTGGCTATTGAGAGCCTGATATGGGAAAAAAACACATTAAAGATAATCAATAAATAATCAAGAAAGCGTATGTTGTTCAATTTCATTTTGTATATTTTATTGGGAAAGTGATTAGACCTTTTATTCAGGAATTTATTATAAAGGAAAATGATTCGATATCTTCTGCAAGAACATATTAAGTCAAAAGTTACGATTTTTAGAAAGAGCATTCAGAAAAATTGTTAAAGCAATTGTTCTTTAATAAAAATGAATTTTGAATGATTAAGAAGATGAAGAAAGTTACTTCGCAGGGTTTATGTTAGTACTTGACATTAAAATTATAAAATAATTGTAAAAAAAATTGTAACTTTTTTTCATGAAAAAAAAAGGCAAGATAGCGCTGTTACGTAATTGCTTTCGTGACAATCATATGAAATCCTTTTATTTCAAAAACGAATTTTAAACAATTTAAAAATTTATAGATTTTCAATGCTCTGAAATTTAAAATATAGTTTCAGTTGGATTATGTCATTAAAAGACTTTAAGAAAAAAAATGATAATGTATGGAAATATAACTGATAATATATAAATAATGTAAATGAATAGAATTATTGTTCCAAAGCAATAGATAAAAAAGTAGTTCATACAAACAACAATTTCAATTTTAAATTTATTTCAAACTTTGCATATATAAAAAAAATAAAAATAAATCTAAAACACTTGAAAAACATTAATAAAATGTGATCAATTTTTAAATAACTACTTCTATTGTAGTTGGAATGATTACTATAATTTGCATTATTCTTATATCGCTACAGTTTGATGAAGAGAAAATAAATTTGCATTGCTTAATCAATAGAATTAATAGAATAACTTAATGAATAGAATTATTTTAAATTAAAAATAAAATATTATTACATATATAATCCTTATTTTATATGCTTTGTAAAAGAAAGAATATTGTAATTTTGCCATGCATTGAACTTTTGTTTGCATTTTATGACGTATCTCATGCGTATCAAATGAAGTTAATACAAATAATTAAAAATTTAGTCACTTAACTTTTAAAATATCATAAGTATTTTTATGTGAAAAAAAGTATATCAGTTAATACAAAAAAATAAATATTTTTTATGTCAAATCCTTTCATAAGCTGATAAATAAATAACGAAGAATGGCAGTAATTTAATGAGTTTTTTTATTGTTGTGATTTCCAAAAATGAGTTTTTTTGTTATTTATGTGATTTCCAACAATAGTATAGTATATTAAAAATAAGCAACAAAGCTTTAATTGTTATATAATAATAGATTGAAGAATTTTCTTATTTTCGCTCTGTTGAAAGTACAATTACATTGTTTGATTAAAAAACTCATTACGTCACGCTGATATAACAAAAATTAAATTTCATCTCTATTATTATTTATTGGCTTCAGCGAAGAAGTTTTGAAAATAAGATGATAACATGCGTGCTTACATAATTTTTTTGTTTTTACTGCTAAAATATATGCCATTTAACTGGCTCTCAAACATTGAGATTCATGAAGTACCTGCGCTGAATTATTTACATTGATTCCAAAATTTCCATTGAAGCTCTTTTAAATGTTAGTGTATTAAGTGTATGACACAAATGCTATTTTAAAACACAAAATTTTGAAATCGTGTTTTGTTGAGTACCTGAACATGTTGAGATAACGACTAAAAAGAGGGCGCAACTACAAAAATTGGAAAAATCGTTTTGTTAAAAATTTTATTCTTTTTAAATTCCTACTATTAGCTCACACTCTCCCTATATATATCTTGTTCAAATTTTCAATCGTTCATAAAAATACTTTCTATTCATTCACTCGTAGTGTGGACTTTTTTTTCATTGAACTTTTTTTTTTTTTTTAATACAATTTTTCCAATGATACTTGATGTTAATACATTTTTTTGAAATATTAATTCATTAATTTAATTTGCGTGTAATTAATTATAGAAGAGGTTTAAATTTAAGTTGCATGTATCTAATAATAGATGACGCCATATGTAAGAGGAAATTTCAACTTTATTTGTAAAGGACTTTTCTGCAATATAGTGAAAAAAAGTAGGAATTTTACCTTAAAAAAAAAATTTATTTATTTAGTTTTGCGATATGGAAAGTGTTTTGAAATTTACCCTCTTCTATGTCTATCAAAATAAGTGGGATGAAAAGATAAATAAAAAGTCTTTCGCATTTAATCATCTGTTAAATGTTTTAAACAAATCGATTTAAATCGAAGACTAAGCGTAAAATTGGCACGGCTAAGTAAACATTTTATTTTGCACACTTCCTCCTACTTCACTCGTTACCTTCTTAACCTGTTCCACATATGATAGTATTTCAGAATCCAACACATACTCGACGAATGGCCAAAATGCAACAGAATCCGTCTAAACCTGTCCGGTAATGAAATACCTGCCAGGTCTGACTTATAGGGAGACACTTCCTAAGATAATTTTTGTTTCACATGTTGGTTTTATACCTTATATTTAAAAATTTGTTTGACCATCATTTTGTTTCCTTTTTTAATTCATTAATATATACACAGTCCAGTCAACATTAATGTGACCACCCCTACTTTCGACGTCAACGTGAAATAACCAATCACAAAAGGCAGGTGGCAGCACATTGCAGTGGAGTGTATATCAAGGATGTCATAGGGCATCGGAAAGCATTTCAATCGTTGGCGTAATGCAGAAACGTGGCGATTTATCCGACGTCCAAAAGGGCATGATTATTGGCTTTCGGGCCAATGGTGGAAGGATTTCGGAAACGACTTATTTTATGAACTGTTCGCATGCCGCAGTGATAAAAGTATACCATGCATGGCAAAATGGCACTATCCAAAATCAGCTACGTGACACATGTGGTGCACCACGGGCTATAGATGACAGAGGCGAACGAAGGGTACGGAGATGCACCTGCCAGGTCCGAGTTATTGGGAGACGCTTCCTATGCTAAATTTTATTTGTTTCGCTCATTGGTTTTATGCCTTATATTAAAAAAAAAAAAATTTCACAATCATTTTATTTCCTTTTTTAATCTATAAATATATATAATCTTGCGTTTTAATCGATAATATGTAACAGAAGCAATTTTAATCGATTCGTTTTTATCATCAATTCTTTAAAATGATACCGTTTATTTGGCTGTTATTTTTTCTAACTCTTGTTTTTTGAGAATATTAAACTTTTGAAAAAAAAAAACAAATGTTAGTGAAATAAATGAAAACCTATTCATATAAATTTGAAAATTTATTATTTTATATAATATTTATACATTAAATTATTACATATAATACAGCTTCAGAACATACCATTTGTGTACATACATCAATGTCTATATGCATAATTTATTTCCCTATTACAGAATTTCTTATAGGACAAAGAAGAGCTGTTGAAGTTCAAAAATTATAATGACTAAACATGAAAATTTAATTTACAAATTTAGAATTCATATTATTGTAATTAATATTTCAACACATTTTCAATAGTCAAATGGATTCTGTTTATCATTATAAGATAAAAATTATCTAAGAACATAAAATAACTGTTTTATATGAATTGAAATTACACAAACAGCATAAGAGAATTTTCTTTTAAACTTTTATTCTCAAAGAATTAAACTGCAAATTTTAATTTTTGTGATTAAATTCCTTTTATAAACAAAATAAAATTCATCTCAGAAACAAAATTGTGTTTTTGTAAATTTATGTGTTGTGTTCAACAAATAAATATTGAGAAAGACGCATATTATCATTTATCATTTAAACGAAATTTTAATGCATTTAAAACATGTTTTTGAAATATTTTAGAAAGGCCTTTCAAATATATTTGTAACATGTTAACATGTTTTTTATAAGGTGTAAATTTTATGTGAATTTATCATGATGTAATAACTTTTTGAAACAGATTTAATATAATGTTCATTGTTAAAATAATTACGTTTCTTGTAAAGCACAAAATGGAAAAAGGACAGTTAAAAATAACGGAGAGAAATCATTTCTGTTACATTTTTTATAACAGTATTTATGCAAGGGAAAATATCATTATCATCAATTTGATTACTTATAAAGAGCTTATATTATTTGATTAATATACTTATTATATTATTTTATTGCTTATATAATCTTTTTGCTGAAAAGAGAGCGAGATAAACTTGTTCTTTCATTTTCAAAGGTATAAAATGTATTCATATTTCAACTGAATGAGTTGTATTTTGTTCAATGGATTTTTATATTCTGCAATAATATGTAAAGATCACTAAAAACTCCATATCATCAGTTAAAATTAAGCATCAAAAAAGGACAGTTGTTTGTGTGATAAAAATAATAATTAAAAGTGTGCAGAAATATTTAAAAATAAAAATCGGAGAGCAAGAGACTTCTGACTTTGCGCACATGTAAACATCTTTTAAAATTTGTTTGACTCCATGCCACGTTAAATTATCAAAATTTCATTGATATTCAAATCTTTTCAATTATAGTTAATACAAATATATAAAATGCAAAATGCTGCATAAATTATTCAGAGTGATAATTCTTGCATGAAATGCATTAAAACTGTTCGAAGAATCGTACCTATACGATGCACAATTTTGAGAAAAATGCAGCTGAAAAGTGTATCACTTTATTGCAGAAAATTATCTTTATTGTAATCATGTGAAACTGCAATGCAAAAATATTTTTAAAATAAAAATAAACAAAAATTTTATCTTAGATTACGACAAAGGAACAGTTAAAAAAAATATGGACAGGTTCGAGTGTATTATGTAAACGGGACATTCGTCGTTATATTCGAATTGCAAGAAATTATAGACAATCTTTGCATAATGAGAATTTATTTAGTTTCAGAATATTGAAATATGTACTTCTAGGATGTACATACAATGCCATACATACTACTGTGCTCAAAAGTAAGACCAATTATTTTTTTTCAAAACTCTTTATTTATTCTTCTAAGTTTATTTCATCGCCTTCAAAGTAATCCCCTCCGGACACAATGCACTTATGCCAATGTTTTCCCAATCCTCAGTGTATGCTAAAAAGTCATCGGCAGGGATGGCCTAAAGCTCGGTGATTCACGTTGAATCTCTTCAATCGACTCAAAACAGTCCCCGGAGTAATCTTTTGAGATTAGAGAATAGCCAGAAGTCGCACGGTGGGAATACGGTGGTTGTGTAACGATATGGGTTTGGCGAAAAAGTCACGAAGAATCAATGCAGTGTGAAGCCGACGCTATCAGTGTTTTTGGTACCAATCGAGATGTGACGCGTTTGAGACCCAAAATGGAATTGACCGATCCTTTTGAAATTCCAACATCATCAGCAAGGACTCTAATTGCAATCAATCGACGCTTTGCAAGCACCAAATCTTTAATTTCTTAGACATGAGCTTCGTCGATTGAGGTTGATGGTCGATCAGAGGGCTCTTCGTCTTCAACGCGTTTTCTGCCTTCTTTTAACTGTTTATACCACTTCTAAACATTTCTTTCCTATATAGGAATGCTCACCAAATGCCTTCTTCAAAATTCTATACGTTTCCGCAAACAACATTTTAACGCAAGTTCTTTGCTCAATGAATTCAACATTTCAAAAATAGAAGGAATCAGTTTTAGAGTCTCACAAAGCCAAGCATAACTCAAACACTAATGAATAATTTGACGTCAAATTTCATGCAGATGTCAAGGACAGTGTCAACAATCTACAACCGAAAACAAAATTGAAATTCAATGAGTCCCGGGAATTTTAAATTAAAAATTGTTCTTACTTTTTTTTTTGGACACAGTAGTACAGTAAAGGAATATGTCGCTTGCTACCAATCACACTATTATTCACAGCTTGGTGGAAAAGAGTTGTGGTGTTGCGTACGAATCCACAACACGCTTACAACAACACAAGAAGATGTGATATTGAGACTAGATGAAACGTACAATTGCATAAACCAAGAAATTTAATAAAAGTAAAAATACTGTGCATAAGTTATTAAGAGAAGAAAATACTGCATTTCTAAGCAAATGCAACTTTCAGATGACTTTTAATAGTGAAGCCGCTCCTGTAAATGACTATTGTAACAACAAACAAGCTATGTGGAACAATGCTTTGAATGTGCATATCTAATGAACGGCTGAAGTATGTGTCACAAGTGACATAGTTTTCAAATGTCACGACAGTTATGTGTATTTAGTGTCACGTCCACATTTAATCAATTTAATCACTTCGTAAACACATCAAGGTGTGTCTGTAAATGTGCACTGACATACTAGGTAATCACATTGTTGATTCCTATTTGCTTCTTCAATGGTACACAGGACAATTATACATGGTAATTCTCAGTAGTGTATTAACTGATTCCCTGGATGGAATATCTTTACCTGCCAAACATGGCTCAGCATGATGCATAATAAGCGCATTTCAGCTCAACTCCACTTTTTTTGTTGGAGGTAAAATACTGCACACTCATTTTTAACTATTAATTAACTTCATTATTCTTATACCATGAAAAAGAAATTTCGTAATTCTTCAAATGGAGACATCTTCATAGTTTTCCAATTTTTTTCAATTTTGCTCCACCATATTTTTGCTTGTATTAAAATCGTTTGCATAGTTGAATATGGAATTCAAATTTCAAAAATGTCTTGTCAATAGATTATTAAATAGTTCTTTCAATTGTATATTTAGAATAGATCAGACGTATAATTGAAAAGTTCTTTTTACGAATAGACATACATTTCTTCATTATTAAAAAACATCGTTTCGAACTATTGATCTGCATGAGCTTTTCATAAAAAACTTACGAACTTACTGTTGCCCCCAAAATTAAGACTAGAAATGAGTAAACCGTAAGTAAACAAAGCCCCCATGAAAGATAAAAAGAAAACCTCTTTTAAAATTGAATCGCTCCACATGCACTTAAATAAATAACTTCTTTCTTTTCAATCCTGTAAAGAAGGAACATTTTCTTCATCGATCTCAAATCATTAAAGTTGCATTTATCTATCAATGAACCTATGAAAGTCTTTAATTGCAGCATATACTCTGAAATGTTGACACAAAAGTAAATTAGAATAAGCACAAGGAGAACACTCAGACAGGTGGTAAATGTTAATTCTATCCTGCTATAACGGGATTGTTGTGGATATAAACCTGTTGACAAAGCATTATAAACGTTTAAGAAACAAATCAGCAAAATGATAAACATTGATGTTGATAAAAGTGTCCCTCAGCAGAATCATTTTCTCTTCGATGGTGTGGTAATTTTTTTTGCTATACTTTCGAAATTTGCCGGCATTGTAGAGACATCTGTTTGTTTTAGAATGTTTCTATATTGCCGAAGAAACAGTCCGTATCGATACAATATTAAACAAATCAAAAATGTGATGAAACTGGGCAATTCCATGTAGATCACGTAATATGAATAACTGCAGAGAAAAAGCACGCATGTTCGGTATCTTTTATTATATATTTTTAATCCATATAACCAGTAAACCACGTTGTGTTCACTATAATACGTTATGTAAGCATAGATAGCAGCAAAAATCACAGGAAGAATAAAAATGAGCAATAGTAATAGATATGTTAGACACAAACGGTTTGCGCTTATGCCTATTCTGGGAAATGTAGAACAAGTTTTAAGAAAATCTAGAAATGCTTCAGGTTTTTCCTTTCACGCATAAAAGTGTATAGCAAAGTTATTGATAAAATATTTAGGGAAACGTAAGCGAAACGAAGTTTGAAGTCAGTTGTAAGATAAAAACTTTGCATAAATATCAATGAAGATGATGTAAGTAAGTAAATCGAAGAGAGATGGATTGATATAAATTTAAAATAACAGTAGCCTTTCAAATAATATGGAATCGTAGCCGTTAACGTTTTATTACTAATAGCAAGAAATAACCAAAAAGGAAAATAAATTGTGGACCATTTAGCTAAGTGTCTCCTGTACATGACGAACTCAACGATACTTTACGATTACATCATGCTTAAATCACTATTTATAACGTCTTTAAAAACAAATTATCTTCATTTTATATTATTTTCCTATCTTAATAAACAATTCTTTTTATGTATCACAAAAGGTAATCCTTTTAAAAATCTAATTTTCTGAAATATTTTATTTAGAATATCGATATGTTCTTTCAAAAAAAAATCAATAATATTTTTCCATTATGAGCGCGCTTTCATATAATGTAGAATATTAAATTTATCCATTACGAAATTGAATAAGAAAATGAGAAATGATGAGGTTTAGAAAGAAAAATCAATTCCTCACTGAAAATAGTTATTATTTTTCCAATATTAACAACTTTTTTGTAATCTTTAATCACAATAGTTTACGTTTTTAAAAAAGAATAAATTTAAAAAAAAATTCAATGGTTGGAAGCTTTATTGTTCAGACTAATCTTCTTAATACATTTCAAAATATTTGTTCTGCAGGTTTGAAAATTATGTGTAATGATCAATAGCAAGCAATTAATAAATGGAGAAGTTTGAAAAGATAGAAGGTTTCTTATTGTATCATTGGACGTTGAAAAAAGAAAGATGAAATATTTAACTGTAGAATATATAAAAATAATAAAATATCAATATTCAAATATCTAATATCAAAAAATCTATCAATAATAAAATATGAAATTTTTTTATTATTGTTAGCATGAATATTCTGCAATGCAATGAAGAAGAAAAAAAAAGAAAAAAATTTCTTTATTTTTATAAAAATAATGGTTTTGAAAAATTTTCATTTTACTTCAGTTAAGTTCATCTTTATAGGTTATTTTGATTCTTTACAAAAAAATCATTGCATCCTCCCCTTTATAATGATAAGAAACATTATAAAAAAAATAAAATGAAAATTTGTTTGAAGAGTTAACTTTTAGAAAAGATTTATGAAAAAAACTTATATTAGCAATTATCATCGATTCCCAGAAAATTAAGTTGAAAATTGAATAAGCATTCAAAATGTGTTGCTTGCTTTTAGGTGCTCTGCAAGCAAGAAATGGGAAAAAACTTCCACAGGAAAATAGCCATTATTTTATAATGGACATTCATGAAAGACATTTCCCAGTTATAAAAAATTAAAAATTAAGTCAATATCAATGAAAGTCAAGAAAATCTGACTTTTTTCAAGTCTAAACAAATTCATGAAATGCAATTGTAAATGGTATGACTTTTTAAAAAAATATAATAAAAATAGTTTCTAAGGATTCAAACGATTGGATAGATAACTTTAAGAAGAGACGCAATTTGACATATAAGTTTACTAATAGCGATTCCTTTATCAACTGTTCTAGAATGGATCGAAATAGCACGCCGACTTTGATGCAACAATATTTGAAAAGACAGTTACGTTGTTGAAGACAGAGCAATTTTACAATAATTTTATTTCTGATTTTGCAGTAAATGAACATAACTTTCATGTTAGGAAGCAATTGAAACCATAGGTGAATGTTTTGCATTCTGAAAATGAAAATTTTAAATCATTGGTTATCAGAAAAACCAAAAAAAAAAAATCAAGGCTATCGAAAATAGGAAATTTTTTTTATTGAATGTAAAAACAAACAAAGCACCCTTAATAATGAAAGTAAATCTTTGGAGACTTTTTTTCCCAGATCGGACAAACAAATTCACCATAGATATTTTATTGCGGGATTATACGATCGTTTAAAGTAAATTATTGAAAAAGTTTTCTGAGTATAGAATATGAAGGTAGTAAAAAAATAAACATGCTGCAAGTACTTTAATATGTCAGAGAGTTGGGAGAAAATGTATCTCACTTTTATGACAAATAAGAAGGGAATTTGAAGACAGTAAAACTGAATAAGGAAGAGAGAAGAGCCCTTTTCAATTGAGGACAGTGAAAAGGAATGAGATGGGGTGAATTCTTTCTCCGGGTATATCCAAGCATATAGGGCACGTGGTCAAAAGAATACTTGGCACAATTGTTAATGACCATTCTATGAATACTTTAATTTACAATGGACAAGTCGTATCAGTTTTAAAGCATATATCCAATGCGACAGGAGGACATTTTTCTAAAACATCTAAAATCATATGCTTTCTTCTAATAATCAATAGAATCATATGCGCAACATTTTCTTCTATATAAACGAACAAAAAAAGTCTAAAATTTTAAATTTTCGTTTTTATGTACATAATCATGTATGGTATTATTTTTGCAATTTATGAACTACAGCAAGCTCTGGCAAAATTTCACCTCACATCAAATTCATATAATGTTAAATCAGTTAAATTTAAATAGTACTCTAAGAGTATTCTTTTTTCATAATTTAATAGGATATGGGCAAAAACTTTCCAGACATGATGGACTAGAGCAACAGTTGTACCTATTTTAAAATCTGGTAAAACCCCACAGGACGTTACATGTTACATATGGACTAAGCCCATAGCTTTAACTAGTCTTCTCTATAAGATCCGGGAGCAAATGATGAACGCAAGGTTGTTTCATACATTAGAAACAAAAGGACTTTTAATCTTTTTAAATATCAAATTGGATTCCGCCACGGAAGAGGTACATTATACAATATTTTACTTTCAGAGACTTCTATTAGGGAAAGCATTTGTGACGAAGAACATTTTGTTCCAATATTTTTTGGTATGGAGAAAGTCCATGATAAAACATGACGATTTGGGTTTGAAAAGATTTACATAACGTTGATATTCGTGGAAATTCATGAATTTTCATTTCAAATCTTTTGTAGGAAAGTGCTGTCAATGTTTCATTCTATTCAATAAATTTTTCCGAAAGAATGATATTCCTGAGGTCAGTGTTTTAAATTTACTTCATTATTAAAATGAATGGAATTTTAGAGATATTTTCCACATATGTAAATGGATCTTTATTTGGGGACGATTTTTCAGTTTTCCTGTACCTAGCCTCAACATATCTTATATTTTCAACTCCAAGCAGCAGTAGGAACATTTGCAAAATGGGCATACAAAAATGGATTTGCTTTCTTGTACCAAAAGGCCTCACGTGTTCATTTTTGTAAACAGGAGAGAGGTCTTCACACCAACCATCAATTTCATGATATGGTATCAATTCTTGCTGTGCAAGAGAAAAAAAGTTTTTAGGAATTTGACTCAAAACTTTATTTTAATACACATATTTTAATTCACAAGCGAAAATGCACTCAAGCATAAAATCTTCTAAAAGCTTTATCTAGCACAATCTGGGAAATATGCCTTTGATATGAAATGCTTAGGTAGAAACAAATTTTAATGATAGAGAATTAACTAATTAAACATAGTTACAAAAAATTTGAGAAACACATAATTTTTCCTTGTAATATTTCAATTGAGTTTAAATCTGTAAAATTATGTTACTTTAATTGGGTGTAATTTATTAAAAAATAAATATGAGGTGCTGCTATAATGGAGAAAAAAAAATTTACTTTAAAAAATTAGTTGATATGAATTCTAATTCTGAATTATATTGATATATACTGATAAATTACTCGGAGTTGGATACAAGGAAGCATTATGATTGAAAAAATAGCTTTTTTCATATCTTGTGGCAACACTCTTAAAAAATATATTCTAATACTGGAAGAAAGAGTTTATCCTGAGAAAGGACCCGTTGGAGAAGGCGAGACAAAAATAGCTGTAGAATTTAGTGACTGAGCACGTTTCTTAAATTTGTCCATTGATTGTTTTGAAAGTTCAAATTGTATATTCTGGTAATGTCAATTCAAATGAAGAATTGTCTGTTTTGATTTTCTGAGAATCCAAAGTTGAGTTTTTAAAGTATCCAGTAAAGAGGATTGAACATTCGAGTCCCAGGCAGCATTTCCCTCCATGGAGCCCAACAAAGGAAATCAAATTCCGGCAATGTGCTATACAGTACCTATACGATCTGAACTTAAAGAGGTGCCCAAGAAATGATCCATCAAATGAATCCTAAGTATCAGCAGGCCCAAGAGGATGATAGCCACCAGCTAATTGAAACAGACGGAATAAAATATGCATGCCATCTATCAAAAGCGGAGGTCAAAGATACGTATTGAGCCATAACAACGGCTGGACTTAATCCCCGGATCTCTTTTTCCTAGGACACTGGTCGCCACGCAAGATAAACACATAGGAAAGACTAGTTTCATTAAAAAGCAGAAAAATAATTAAATATATAATCTGAGGATCAATAGGGAAAAAATGCAATTTAAATACACACAGAATGAGAAAAACGGAAAATTTACTGCAATCACATAGATTGCAAAAACTAATTAAAGTCATGTGGTCTCGACGTTGAAAAGAAAGATAAAAGTACAAAGTCTACGAAGTACGGGGCCACACTGGGGTCTTGACATCCGTACAAATCTAAAGATGCATCCAAGAATTTTTAATTCTTTACTCCTGCTCCTGACTCCTTCAAAATTGCTCGACACCTGACCCTTTGCTCCCGATTCCAACTCCAGACTTCTGCTTTTAATGATAATTTTAAAAAAATACTTATGCTATTCCAACAATGGGATTGTGTACAAAACCGTATTAAACCTGATTCTGATTATTATTCTGTACTTTTCAACTCCGGTTGGACTCCATCCCTAGGATCCCTTTTTCCTAGGATACGGATCGCCAAGTCTGAAAACATGTGCGGCAGAATACTGACAGTATCAAGATGAAAAACAAAACTAAAAGGTTATACAATCTGAAGACCAAAAGGAAAAACATCAATTTAACTACATAAAAATATGATAAATGGAAAATTTACTGCTATCACAAAGATCGCGAAAACTAATTCAAGTTCTTTGGTCTCGACGTCGGAAATGAAAGAACTAAGTATGCGAAGTAAGGCGTCCCGCTGAGTTCGTGACATCTGTACAAATCTAAAAAGAAAAGTATAGAAGAATTTTTAAACAGAAACCTGACTGACTCCTGATTCCTTAAAAATGCTCAACTCCTGTTCCTTTGCTCCAAACTCCAACTTCTGCTTTTAATGATAATTAAAAAAATTTTATATTCCAACAATAATATTGTGTACAAAATTGTATTAAACCTGGTTCTGATTTTGTACTTCTATTCAGTAGGCTTAAAACTAAATGAAGCATTTTCACAAAGACATTTAAAGTCAGAGTATTAAAATAACGAGTTATATTAATAGAGAAATTAAAATAGATTATAAACAAATAACTTCTTATTGAAATTGTTTAAAGAAAATGATTTTTAAAATTTTCTTATCTTCTTTCTCTGATGATAGCGAGATAGAATTGCGTTACGATGTTCTTCTTTACTTTGCAGTGAGGAATTTCGAGTGTCATTTTTTAGAAACTACTAAAATTGAAATTGAATGTTTTGCTGAATATAAACTCAGAATGGATTGAAAATTTTACACGATTAATTATTGCAAAATCTAAAAAAAGATCTTTATATAATAAAAACGAAGCACTTTGGATGACAAGAAAAATTTATGACAATATTTTTCGTAGACTGAACAAACAAATATGATGGACAGACAAAAAATTACAGAAATGTAAAATTCTTGTGCTTGCTAATCGACGTGAGCACATTTTTGTGTATTTAAAGTTACAAAATGGGCGAATAAAACTCCCAACTTTAGAAGAAAGGCTCAATTTTGTAATCTGCGGAGAATATGATTATTTACAACAAACTATTGAAACCAAATAGCGAAGTAATTTTCCTTTGACTCTAGAATCTGGAGGAAATAAAAAGTCATTAAATAAGCTAGAAAGTCCTTTATGTGATTTCTTCAGAATGGTAGAGACCGGGGAAAAATGTATCTCAAAATCTTTTATAAAAAATGGTTTTCTGTAGGTTAAAGAATTTAATTTCAGCTTACTTTGCTTACTCTAACTTAAATCTAAGCAACTGTTAATTTAAGCAAACTCTACCTAGTTAAGCAACTTAGAGATTTTTCATTTAAGCAAACTCATTTTATGTAAATTTTTATTTTATTGATTATGTTTAGATTTTAGTGGTATTTAATATCACACTGGAAATTCTGAATCGGTTTGCCCGTTGAGCAAGTAGATGAATATGATCCCGAGGAGAAAGAGTGAAAATGAATATTTTAATTAGAGAAATAAATTCTTTCTCATATCATATATAAATTTCCAAGATTTTCAACCTTGTAATACAAATGTCATGACAATAGAGATTTAGATCGAAGGTATTTGATAGATTCAGAATCAAATAGCTTAGCCTAAATTGACAAAGGATATGAAAAATCACTCTACAACGAAACTATTCAAGTTTGAAAATAATGAAAGCATTCTTTTCATATCCGTTAAGAAAGTGATTTTTGTTATAGCCAACAAAAAAAAAGAATCAAAATGAAACAGCAAATTTCTTTAAAAATATTTGAGAAATCTGTTGCCTTAATCTTTGCAAAGGAAGAAATTAATGATTTTTTTACCTAAATTTGTCTTTATTTCACTCTCAATGATTTGATTTCGTTAACACATATTTTCTCACAAATAATGATCTTTTTTTTTCACTCAATGTCTTACGTTGAATCAGTTTTCCGCTGTATACAGATGCTAATTTTACTAAAGCGCATAATCTAAAACTAATACGAAATTATAAACTATTTTTCGCATCGTCATATATTATGATGCAATTTTAAAATTCTTCATTATATGATTGAAAAATTCTCATCTTCCCTTTTCTGTGAAGTGTATTGCAGTAGAATATATTTTTTCTGTGATAGAATTTATTTTAAGACATATAATAATGGTTATTAATCATGGTTTAATGGTAATTAATCATTATCATTTATAAAATTATGTATATATTACTTATTTTATGTAAAAAAAAAAGATTTTAGAGCTTTATACAAATAAGAATATTTTAAATGTATCATCCGTTTATTTCAGTTAGTTTTTAAGGTATAAAGAAAGGAAGAAAAAAATATTTAAAAAGCTGCATCGATAACATAGAATACATAATATAAGTATGAATACATAATATACATGTTTTAGAATACATTAAATTTTAATACATCTTATTAAACAATTAAAATTTTCAAAAAAAGAATACAGGCAAAAAATATTTTAAATTGATGCTTTTAAGAGTTTGGAAACATTTTATATTTGATTTTAAATGCTTCACATTTCAGTTCATTAAATTGCTATAATATTTGCAAATTTTGTTTAGAAACAAGGTACAGATAAATAATTCTATCTTATAAGGAAACAATGAAAATACATTAATTTTATTGAGTTTCCTATATATTCAAATTGGATACATTTGGTGTATGAAAAGTGACATAACAAAAATAAAATGTTTTATAGTTCCTCTCCAATGTCACTAAAAAGTTAAAAGATAAAAATTTAAAAATTGATATATTAAATGTTTCAGAAAAAATAATAAAATTTAAATAATTTCAAAATTAAAAAAAATTCTCACAAAATTATTTTAAATTTAAAACAAGCAAACCATAGGTAAAAAGAGAAACCAAAGACGACAACAGCAAACTTCTTTTGAAATCCACCATTTTGCAAGCTGTTAAATAAATTATGTCATGTTTCTCCACTCTTTCAAGAAGACAAATCTCTCACTCTATCTAAATGTCTCATTCGAAGTCTATCTATCAATTTCCGAAGAGTTATTTTTTTTTTAAACATGCATTCAGGTATTTTAGAACAATAGATTATTGGTGAAGATATTAGTACCATACCCGTGAAGGCATTGCTGCACATTTCCACTAGCGTGGTTGCTGGAATTGGAAAAAGTTTGGTTGCAAGCACACTGAGAGGACAGTGTACAGATTAAAAACCCAGATAACATCATAAAGAAAAGTGGTACTGATAAAGTTTCTTTTAGTGAATCTATTTTAGTTTCAACGTTATGGTAGTCATTCACTAACTTTGAATATTTTGCAAACGTAAAGAAAAACGTTTCGTCACTTAAGTCCTTTGTTAATACTGTGAAATAGGAGTGAATACCGGTTCACGAGAATACACAGTGATATAGCAGTTAAACATGGAAATTGCAAATGCACTGTATAGTATATATAACCACCAATAAAATTAGCGCAGATTCTTATTTTGCTACCATATATTTTGTAGCCCAACGTCCAGAAACTAGCGTCGTCATTTGCTTCTGCTAATAAGTATGTACACAAACTGGTCATTATTAATGGTAAGGTACAATAAATAAAAACAATACAGCTTGTTGAAAATGCTAAATATTTATCGGCACAGCCATTTGACATATATGGATGAATATTTAGTGATTCTACTAGAAATCGCACATTTTTCTTTCGGTGAAACAGAGAATACCATATAGTAAAGCACAATACACTGTTTGAAATATATATTAAACCCATTTTGATATCGTTCATATTATATGAAGCAGCAGTACCAACTATAATTAAGTAGATTATAAATGAATTTAATGAAATTATAGTAAAGTAAGAGAAGCAGTTGAAAGTCTTTTGAATACTTCTGTGATTGCCATTGAAATTGAGCGAAAGTATTATCCAGAGAGGAACATGTAATAAAGTGATTTTTCTTGAGGCTTTCATGTTTTTCTCATTTCAAGTTAACTTGCCATTATAAATATAGTTTGCAAATTATGAAAGTTTACAAATTTTTCTTCTGATTTTTTTTTTTCACATGTACGTATTTAGGATTTGTCACAAACAACTGACATTCAAATATTTTGCAATATTTTGAAGTTAAAATGTTAGATTTTTATTTTAGGTCTTTTTGTTAATTATTATATTATATATATTTTACTTCAAACATGAAAAATCTTTTAATCCTCCTCTTGAAATTTCTTGGCTGTAGTTTTAGAAAAGCTACAAAAAAAAAGTTACTTCAGATTAGAAACTGGAATTTTTTTTTTTTTTCACTTTTACCACCTAAACAACAAATCACGTCAACTGCGTAAAAAACTAGCGCAATACATATTGATAAATTAAGTGCATTTGAAAGAAATTTCCTAATGAAAATGTTTTGTATCTTTTGAAAGCGTGATATGCGAAAAATCACATTAAAGATAATCAATAGAATATCAAACAAGCGTATTCATCTTTGTGTATTTTATTAGGAAAACGATTCGATATTTTCTGCAAGAACATATTGTCAAAAGTTCTGATATTAGAAAAAGCATTGAGAAAATTTAAAATAAAATATCCATTGTTAAAACAATTGCATATTAATAAAAAGAAATTTTGAATGATTAAAAATATAAAGAAAGTTACTTTGCTTGATTAATATTAGCATTTGACATTAAAATTATAAAACAAATGCGAAAAATTAGATGTATTATAGAGTTGTTATATAATTTCTTTTCGTGATATTCAAATGAAATCTTTTTTGTTTCTAAAATGAATTTTAAACAATTTAAAAATTAATATACTTTTGTTTTGAAATTGAAAACATAGTTTAAGGTGAACTGTCTAATTAAAAGACTACACTATTTAAAAAGAAAAAAAAAATGATAATGTAAATGATTGGAATTATTGCTCAATATTCTTTTCAGAGGCAATAAATAAAAAGTAGTTACTGCAAAAAACAATTTCAATGTACATTTAATTCACATCTTGCATATATAAAAAAATAAGATAAATCTAAAATCTTTTGTTACTTATATAATCCTTATTTTGTACGTTTTGCAAAAAAAAAAATTGTATTGTAGCCATGCTTTGAGTTTTGTTTGCATTTTATGGCAAATCTCAAAGTTTAATACGAATAATTAAAAATTAAGTTACCTAAAATTTAAAGTATAAATAAGTACTTTTATATGGAAAAAAGTATCAATTAACGGAAAAAAATAATTCGTTTTTAAGCTAGATCATTTCATAAGCTGACAAATAAATAATCATCGAATATTTTAAGATAAATAGTAATTTGATAATACATTTAATGAATCTAATTCAAGATTAATTAATGCAAATAATATTTTTCTAGAGTTATACTAATTAATTCAAAATAAGAATAAATAGTTCAAAATAAGAATAATTGTTCCAGAATAGGTATAATTAATTCAGAAATAAAATTTAAACATAAATGTCATAGAACATAATTTTCTGGAAATCATAATTTTAATTTAACACTGATATATAGAATAATTTTTATATTAATTTAAAATATTGAAGTATTTTTTGGCCTCCTACATTACTCGTAGAAAACAAAGGAGATATAATCTAATAATACAAACTATAATGTAGGAGGCCAAAAATATTTTTAATTAAAAAGAAAACCCTTCCTGCAAAAAATAGTTATAAAATACACAATTGGACATTTTAATATTTCTTTGAATTTAATTTGGTGTTTTAATTAATAATTGGTGATCTTTTAAAGTTATGTCATTCATTTGACATTTTCTTGTAATAGAGATACAGTTTTCCCCTTATTCAAATATTTTAAGTGAAAAAACTAAGAGAGTGTTTTTCACTTAAAATATTTGAATAAGTTATCTGAATGAAAACTGATGTTTGCTTCTCAAATGTAGATGATATGGTTCCTGCTTTAAATACAATCGAATAGAAATTCAACATGAAAAATACTAAAGAGCAGAAAAAGAAATAATATAAATTCAATTTATGAGGCCAAAAATTTTACCAAAAAAATCATAAATTTTCAAAACAAAGATGAGAACTTATATTATTCTATTCATTATTATTGAACTGTTTTCTGAGAATACAGTACAAATGACATTACGCAGTCTCAATGAATATTCGGGAATGATACGTAAGGAGTCCTTTATAATACAGAAAATAACAATACTATTAATTTTCAGGGCCAAATCGCATACTATGGGCCATTGGGATCTGGCGATTGTGGCGCCGACTAAGCGATAAGTTTCTATAAGTGGTAACCCAGATTTCTTGTGATGTTTGTAATGTAATTCATTTCATTTACAAGAACAACCCCTTCCTTGACGCAGTTTGGGGAAAATAATTTTTGATCCTGAATCCCAGCCCCCTATTCTGCGGTGTTGCCGTTTTCAGAAGCATTATCAAAACATTCGGAAACTTTGTCAGTTATGTTTACAATATTGCAACATATTGCTGCATGCAGCAATAATTGACGATCTATGATTAATACGCGATGAAAGGAACAAAGCGTTTCTGCAACAAATCCTATACAATTAAAATGTTGTAATCATTAATAATGAATTAATTAAAAATGAATACATGATTTTATAATAATAGTAAATCCAACAGTAATATATCTAGATATGAAAGGGGTTTTAATAAAAATAGTGTATCAAATTGAGTTCGTTAATTTCTTAATCTATGGAATTTAAAAAAAAAATATTAAATATATTTTTCAAAAAGTTTCACAGTTTAATTAAAATACTAAATTTGGTCAATAATTACTTGCAAGAAAATAACAATAGCTCAGTTTTATGAACAGAATTGAAACGAAATAAACCATAAAATTCTCACCACGAACGTCTCAAATGTTAATGAATAATCAGCAAATTTATTTTTAATGAAGGCTAGAAATAAGTATTCCATAAGTCACAAGTGATCCAAATGCAGATAACAAGAAACTTCTTTGGAGATCAACGAATCCACAAGCAGACAGGAAAATAATTTGTTTTCTTTCGATTCTCTTCAGCAAAATCAGTGATTTTCTGTCTGGAAAATTATCTGATTGAAGTTTATCTAACAGAAATTCCGACGTGGTCCTTATTTCAGACAGATATTCCGGGATTCTTGAACTGCATATTGATATCGAGCACAATAGTAAAGTCCCCGTACAGACGTTGGAGGATAATTCTATGTAATAAATACGTAAATCTTCGCCATTATTGTTCAATCCATATTCAATAGCTGAATATATGGTGAAAAATCCATTTAAAACTGTGATGAACAAAGGAACTGATAAAACATTTTTTAAAAGATGGATTTTACGAAGAATTTTAAAGTATTTGTTAAGAAAAACATTGCAATTTCTTGAATTGAAAGAGTTAAATACAGCTCTCAAATCTTTATTATATTGGAAAAGAAGAAGTCCATATTGATATACTAAAGCGCTTATCGATAGCACTATTGTAAGAGGATACTTCATGAAAATTGTATAATACGCATAAGCACCAACATTACTGAAGAAGAATCGCTGATTATCATCCATATTGCTATTACCATACAAAAAATAATCTGAATTGTGCTTTTCATGTGTAGTATAAACATGTAAAGTTGACAGAAATATTGGCATGATGGCAAATACAACCGGGAAAATGATTAAAATTAGTTTCGTTTTTTAATAGCATTCTTCTTTTAGTACTGAGTGATTACTTTTTAAGAATTTAATCAATCTTTCCAAGCTATTCTTTTGATGTAGCAATGAATACCACAAGAGATAAGACAAAATTGATATAAAACTATATAAAAATGATACTTTGAATGTACCTTCATGAATTGCTTGCATTATTATAATTGACAAATAATATGACATGAAAATATGCAATTCCACTATGCTTACATAAAAGAAATATGTTAAATATTTCGGAATTCCAGTATACATTCCCTCATTGCAGAGTTCATACATTATCCAGAAAGGTACATGAACATATTTCAATTTTCTGTTCTGATTCATTTTAATACGATTAGGTAAATATTTTGAATAAATGAAATACATCAATCACAATTTCAAAACATTTGCAAAACTTTTCCAATTATGTCTTCACATAAACCCACTAAATCTGAAAGATACATGCAGTAAAGTTCATATATGCAGTAATATTCTGGTTTAGCTCCTTAATGTAAGAAAATCCGAAATATTTCTCAAAAAGCTTGATGCATGTTGAGAAATATACTAGACACAACTACAATACCTACGAACATTCTGTTTATGTACAAAATAAAAATCAAAAGGCGATTGAAAATTCTGATAAAACTCATTTACTTAAGAGATTTTTATTAAAACGCAAGGATACCAAAAATCATTTGTCATTTTTGACAGAAAAGAGTGATACTCTCTATATCAATTTGATTAAAAACGTAAATATTAGCTGTATTGGCAAGTTGAAAAATTACTCTTATGAATACAAGTTTCCTTCTTGGAAAAAACATCACAAATTTCCATTCATTTTTTAACATTATAAAGGCAAAGAATTAAAAACGTTTTCATGAAATTAAAGAGCCATTTATAAATGAAAAGACTTTATGAATAGGATATTCACTAAGTGAAAGAATACGAGATTATATTAAACAAAGAAAATTGTGCAATGGTTAATTTTATTAATATTTTATTTTTTTCGAAGTAGATATAAAATTACGATTTGTCATAAGATTCTCCCTTTTCTTTCTAATTTTTGCGTCATGTTATTTATTTAGTTATCTATTTAAATTTGCATTAATATTAATTTGATTCCTGAATTTGAAACATTAATTAAAGCTTGTAAGACAAGCTTTAATTAATGTTTCAAATTCAGGAACAGACAAGACAAGAAAGACAGAGTGAACAAATTAACGAATAATCGAAAAATTTTTGAAAACAGATAATTTCTACTTTTTATATTTTAATTAAGTTTTTATTCTAAGAAATTATATTATTTTAAAATGATTCTAATTACTTTTTTTTTAAGAAGAAATTTCAGGTACCGTAATACATTAATAACAAGAAAAATATTTTACTTTCAGACAAATTCTTCTTCATTGGTGCAATAGCCCCTTGGTGGCGAAGGCCGTCTACCTACTCGAAGATTTTGAGACAGGAGAGGTTTATTTTTACGGGGTAGGGTTGATACCCTACGCCCAAGATAGCCTTAAACCGTGATCTACGATTTTAAATGGATTCCGAACCACTACAAACATCCAAGGCACCGCCGGGTTTCGACCCAGAAACCTGTGGCACAGAGCTCCAGCGCTTGGTTGGTTGATTGGTTGGTGGATTTTAAGAGATCGGCACAAGAGCCAGATTTGGCTATGCGGCGCCAAATAAAGGTGTTTTTATTTAAATTGCTGATGAGAATAAGAGTAAAATAATTGTCAGACGCATAAAGAGGTAAAAGCGAAACAATTTAGAAATGGTTAAAATACTAAAAAGTCTATTTCAAGATCGAAGTTACAAATGAAGTAAAATCTTGAATATAGCAATCAAACAATTGTCATCTGAACATGATAAAATTTATTTAAAAAAGTAGTAAGAGATACATTCGAAGGTTAAAATTTTCGCTTAAAAGAAAATTCATATAAAATCCGTCAGTCCAAGACCATGTCATTTACACCGTATTCCACACAGTCATGAGAACTGCATGTTGAGAGGGAGGCTGAATCCGATTCTGAGATGGTTGTTCTTTCAGTGGCTTGTTAAATCTTTTTTTTTTTATGAAGTACTTTTAGTTTACTTTTGTTTTAGAATGCAATCTTTTTAGGTATTTTGTTTGTCGGATGACAGAATCTTTCTGTTTTTTTTTTTTTTTTTTTTTTTTTTATTATTATTTTTTTTTATCTGTTTTGGTCATTGAGGGTAAATGCACTTGTGGAATCGGTTTAGCTTTTGCAGTAACTGGGGTCTGCTGAGGAACAGAGTCAGAAATAGATGGAGAAGACATCAAATTTACAGATGAAGTACGGTCATTTGTTGGTGGTTTTGGGCAGGCAAAGGGCTTTAGAAGTTTAAGTGGTGGGCAAACAATGTCAGTCATGATGGCAACGGAACAAGTCGGCTTAGCTATTGAAGGTGTACTAGGAATTTTTTTTCTTGGTAATATCAGCATAAGAGATAGTAGATGGCGAGACTATTTTGCGTGCTTCATAATGAGGTATGTTACGAATAGTTTTTATTTCCTGAATTTTTTTTTTTTTTCTCTATTTGCCACTGAGGGCAAGCTTTGAATTAGGAGATGTGGTTGATTGCAATTAACACATTTCGGATCGGGTTGACAATCTGTATATGAGTGACCAGGAGAAGCACAATTGGAACAGGTAAGTTTTCCACGACAAGAAATTTTTGAGTGTCCATAGGCAATTAAAACATCTGAGTAAGTTGGGAATCGAACAGGACACTAAGTACCCTGCTTTCACTGTTTTTGGTTAGATGCAGCCACGGAATGAAAGAATGACATGTTTTGATCTGATAATATCTGATTCTTTTTTTTTTTTTATTATGTTTCTGCGAGTAACTGCAACACCTTGTGCAGATAATCCATGCAGTATTTCTTCTGTAGTGCAGTGCAAAAGGCCTGGTTCGGAAATAACATCTTGACAATAGTTTAGGGTTTTGAGAGGAAACTTTTAATGGAAAATCAATAAAATATTTTGCACTTAGCAGAAATTATTAATTAATTTATTGGGATTGTGAGGCATTAAATGTTTCAACCCCCACCAGATTTAAGTCTTCTAATGATTTCTAAGTCACCTGCAATTTTTTTAGACCTTTTGTTAATTTTGAAGGGTGATAAAGATTTTAAGTTATTGTCGGTAGTAGAAAGGACAAAAAAGTGGCCAAAACTTGCTATCCTGTTACGTTTAGGAGTTTCTAATTGAGGAAAATAAGGACCAATAAATGGAGACGAAATCAAGGAAGGCGAATTAAAGCCTTCACTGGGGCACGAGTTTTTAGAGAGAAGTCATTAAAGGAAAAAAAAAAAATAATGTTCGGGTCCCAGATCACACTGCCCACCATGGAGCCCAACAAGGGAAAGCAGGTTCCTGCCCTAATGCTGATCAGGACCTATACGATCAGAGTCACTCCCTGGAACGATCTCCACCCTTAGCAAGACGCCCAAGAAGTGACCCATCTCTTAAATCCGAGCAATTCCAGGGATCTGATAATTGCGAGCCGAATTGACACACCCGGAAACTGAGGTGTGCCTCCCCTGTCTCTCAGAAGCGGAGGCCAAAGGTATGTGTGGTTTCAAACGAGAGTCGCAACTCTAGTTGGACTCAATCCCCATAATCCTGTTTTTCTGGGACAAATATGTGGGTCAAAAACTGACATTGTTAGTGAAACCAAGTGAATCTGAAAAACAAAGTTACAGGAAACAAACATTGTTAGTCAAACAAAAAAATTCTAATAATAATAATAATTTCAAGAAATGATGCAAACGCCATGACGAAAATAGCTCTTTTCTTTGAGACAAAAAGTATGGCAAACGAGTGATGGTAATGAAACAATGATTCGATACAAAAAATGATGTCCGTGTTCTAGACAATGAAAAATAAAAAAGAGATAAGACAAAAGCATAAAGGAAAAGATCACTTGGTCCCCTGGATCGTGACACCCGCACACATCTAAAAAGATGCCCCCCTGAGAGGACCTGCTGGAGTAAAGTATTTTTACAACCAGTTCCACGCTTCACATTAATTGGGGGTTTTTAGACTGTTCTGACTAAGTACAGCACCTTTAAATTATCTTCTGATCTTTGCATCATAGAGAGTAAAAATATTTGTGATAATTAGAACATAAAAAAAAAGTCGTGATTATTATCCACTGGCTTGTCTGCTTATTATTTTAAATTTAAAAACGCTGAAAACAAATTTAAACACGTAACAGAAATAGCACGATCTCAATAGTAAAACAGGATATTGCCCTTCAAAAAAAAAAATTTATAGAATGATAATTTTTTTTTTTAATTGGCATTGAATATAAATCTCTAAAAATACGATCTTAATTACCTAAAATGTTATTTTAAAGTTTAGACTACTTTCTTAAGAGATTTTTAAAAATGTTCTAAATTTATTTTATAAAACATAGAAATTCGTATTCATGCCAGGTCATTAAGTATCGTATCAACTAGTTTATTCATAAAACAGAGTCACGTACTAGAACTAAATACATGTGTTGTCTAACGTCAGTTTCCAAATGAGTCGTATTAAAATACATAGTTTACGATCATCTTTCAATTTGGGACCCTATTAGAGAAATTTTAATTAATTGGCATCTTATTTATTAAAATCACAGAACAGGGACCGTTAAAAATTCATCTTGCCAAAGTCCGTATTTTAAACACCTCGATTCATGCTTTGGTGTCAGCATGTAAATAAAAACGAAAAAATTCCAAATAAATTTTGGGTTCCTTATAAGCATGAGAAATTATGCAACTGTCTATATTTCAAACCATAAATAAAACAAATTGTTCATATTGTTATTTTCTTTTATATTATAACACAAAAATTAAAGTAATAGAACTTCAAAAATTGTAGTGGGATTTTGTAATAAAAATATCTCCTACCTGGCTTTCATGTCATTCTTTCATCTAAAAGATCTTCCTTTTCGGGTTTCTGGAACCAAAAATGGCTGTTGGTGATGATGGTTTAAATTGTTCAATATGTTTCAGGACGGGAAGAGTTCATAAATAATTTTCCCCGCAATTCAAAATTTTTCTTTTAGTTCATTACACACTTTGAAGACTATTTGCATTATTTAGATTTGATTGCAATATTATTCCATTATTTTAGTGATCGAATTGCAAAATATACAAGGGAATTTTACTCCTTCTTACTTCCACTTTATAAGCAGTCAACACAGAGATACATGCACTCATATCAAATTCAGAACAGCAACGAACTTTCGTATTTAGCGCAAGCGAACCACTACCATCATGGTATGAGAGCAAAACCGATAGTAAAAATGAATTTATTTATTACTTGCACATCACAAGAAAATAAATAAAATTTATTATTTTATAATAGTAATTTAAGTTGACTTGACTTAACTTTTTTGAGGTTTATGCTCGCGTCAGCTGCTTTATCTCAATTTATCCAATTACCCTTGAGAAGAAATCAGAAACAAGTAATATAAAAAAAAAAAAAAAAATTTTAAAGTCAATTCCTACTTTTTTTTTTCACTCTATTTCAGAAAGTCATTTATAAATAATTTTCATCCATTTTTCTAAGTTTATCTATTGGTAGATATATGCAACTTAAATCTAAAAAAAAAAACTAAAATTAATTAATTAAATTTAATGATTGAATTAATATTTGAAAAAAACTGTATTAACATCATGTCCTCCACTACAAATTCAAAAATATATATATTTGAATTTGAGTGGATGAATAAAAAGTATTTTATGAACGATTGAAAATTTGAACAAGATATATATAGGGAGAGTGTGAGCTAATAGAATGAATTGAAAAAAGAAGTAAGAAAAGACAATACAAATAAAAACAGATCTTCAAATAATCAGTGTAACTGTTACTGTTTGTAACAACTACTGTAACTGTTTCTACTGTTTAATAAACTGTAACTGTTTCCAAAAGTATTTATAAAGAAGCACCGAAATGTGGTGTCGTACAGAACTAAATTTCAGGCTTTTTGCATCTTGAGCATAGTGGAGAATATATTAATCCAAATCTATTGAGCCCGACTTTAAAAGGATAGGTTTTGGTATGAAATCTTGAGTAAATGTTATTATATATTATAATAGTAAATAAGAATATTTTAAATGTATCATCAATTTATTTCAGTTTGTTTTATGGTATAAAGAAAGAAAGACAAATACCCAGAAAGCTGTATGGATATTTAAAAACAGCAATACAGCCTACATGGGGCCTGAGGATCAGTGACTAGCTATCGGTGAAATATGTTTCGGATTCGAGTTACGGAGGTGCCATGGATGCTTGTAGTGGTTCGAAATCCACTTTAAACCGTAGGTTCCGGTCTAATATGATTGTTGGGCGAAAAACCCTACCCTGAAAAAGAAAAACATCTCATGTTTCGAAATCTGCCAGTAAGCAGACATCCTTTTCCCACCAAGAGGCTGTTGCGCCAATGAAGAAGAGAAATATTAATACTTGTTAGGACGTTGGAATAGAATATTCCTAACTTAAATTCCTTCCTCAAGGCGAGCTTATACATTTCAAAATTAAATTTAATTCTACCAGTTATTTAGCATAAACATAAACATCTGGATTAAAGGCAGAAACGGACTCGTTTGAGCAAGGCAATTTTGAAAGAAAAAAAGTTTAGAAGTTATTGCGGAATTTTTTTTTTCATCTATTTTTTTTTTTTTATATTATGTATTTTTTAAAATTTTAATTATTAATAGTTACAATTATTTTCGTTGTAATTAAAACCCTCCGCAATTACATTTTTCCCTGTTATATCGCTATGCTTGAATCGATCTAATTTTTGCCGCTTGCCAGGGCAGTAGTCATGTGATATTATTATTAGTTAAAGACAACAATCTTCTTCTTCATCGGTACAATAGCCCCATGGTAGGCCAAGGCCGTCTGCCTACTAGCAGATTTCGAGACAGGAAATGCTTTCTTTTACTGGATAGGGTTGTCATCCCTATGCCCAACGTTCTACAATCATATTAGACTGGGATCTACAGTTTAAGGTGGATTGCGAACCACTACAAACATCTCTGGCACAGGCGGACTCAACCCGCAAGCTGTGGCACCGAGAGCAAGAAGGCTAGTCACTCGGCCATCAGGTCCCAAAATTCGCAACAGCCCCATGGTGGGCCAAGGCCATCGTTTACTGGCAGATTCCGAAACATGAGAAGTTTTATTTTTTAGGGGTATTGTCAGCCCTAAGCCTTACAGTCGTATTACACCAGGACCTACGGTTTAAAGTGGATTCCTATCCACTACAATCACCCATGGTACTGCCAGAGCGCTAGTCGCTCGGCCATCAGGCCCATCAACAATCACTGACAGTAAATAGTTGAGAAAAAGAAGATTTATATCCATTTATAAGTTATGTCAGAAGTCGTATACTTCCTTGCATATTTTTCAACCATCTACAAACATTTATCTTGCGATAATTTTTTCTCACACATTTTTTAAATTTCTGTGGTTGTTTAATAAACATTTTCATTTGTTTGTCAGCATGTTTTAATAAGTGATTGCCTACAATAGCGGCATCTATTGGTTGAAAAAGTTAAATTTCTTTAGCAAAGCATGATATTGAATTACACACACACACACACACACACATATATATATATATATATATACAAAAAAAAAAGTAGTTGCACAATAGAGCAGGGGGGGGTTCACTAATTTCAATTAGAATGTCATAATTTTTTTGGGATTAGAAAATTCACTTTCGTTTATATTAAAATTATTATTATCGATTAAATGATGGGCAAACAAACAATTTAAAATAAAAAATGAACAGAAGTTATCTTCACATTTTAAGTTATTGTTCAATAACTTTTTTCTCCATCAAATAAATTAAAAAATAATTTGTCTTTTATTTGTATTCTGCAATAGAATCCCAGACGATTGCATAAAATCGAAGTACTTTGATTTAAAAACCACTACAATACTAAACTACGTATTGTACTGAATTTAAAAATTGATGTAACTGATTAACATAAAAGTACTTTTATTTCCTATATTGATATGAATACATTATAATAGTGACATTTTTTTTTTTATTGCAGTGTTATTCGAAATGTTAGAAGTTTGTCTAAAAATTTCATATTCTAAAATTGAAATATTACTTTAAAAAAATTAACAGTAATAATATAAAGATTGAAGATCAATAATTGTTAATAATTGCAGTTGTCTTCTTGCCATTAGGCATTAAAATCTCTCTTCTCCTTTTGTGAAGAAATTTTTTGTATTTTCAGAAAAGTAATCAGATGTTTTAGCTGCCCATTCAAACATTTCAATGAAAAGTTGCAAAACTTTCAGATAAAATATTTTTATCATTGCTTTTATATATCTGATGTTATTTGGGATTTGATTTCTGCTGCGTAGTTACACTCGTTTGAATTGCTGAGATTCGTATATGTTTTAAAATAATCTAGTGACTTGTAACCCACTACATAAATTATTATTAAATAATGATTTAATCATACAAATGTGATAATTTGAAACAGTAATGTATTAGAATTTTTTTAAATTATGCAGTTTGAAAATGCATACATTTTTCTTAAATGTAGAAAACTTAATTCAATTTTAAAGTTAGTAATTATTTGTAGGAAGTAGTATTGCAGATATTTTTTATTACTTTCAATGGCAAGTTTGCAGAAAAACAGATATAAAAATAAATGCAAAGAACAAGATAGAAACAAATGACATCAGTTAATCCATCCTCTTAAGTCTGACAATCCAATAACGCTTCCATAAAGGAACAGGAGGCAGTGTAGAACAGGAAGCAAGGTGAGACATGTCCATTTCTTCCTGTATCACACAGGAGACAGAGAGGGTCAGGAGTCAGTTTAATTCTGTGAAGGTGCTTGCGGAGTCAATCATGACCACAGAAAAACCGTAGCAATGTCACCGATTTTTCTCTGGGCTATTCAGGTATATCATGAATATGATCGTGCCAGGGCTTGTGACTGTTTCTAGCTGCAACTTTCTCTAAGAAGGAGCACTAAGGGTCTTTTAATTATCTTCTCTCTTGTTTTTGGGACAATCACCTGCTCCCACTGCACTGTAAGAAACTAACACTGACAGACAGACGTATTTTAGATCATTTTGTCGTATCAGACGTTTCCCGTAGTGCACCAAGAAGAGGTAGATCTACAATATATAAAATATACGTGGAGATAACAGGAAAGAGACATTTTATACATATGAAAACCAGGCTTTGGGAAGTTTTTTAAAATCAAGTTTTAAAGGGAAATAATTAAAATGAAAAACAAAGTAGAGTTTGTAGTTTTTCAAATATTGTTTTTTTCAGGCGAATACAAAATAGAAATTATACTTTCCCTCATGTTTTTAATGAAGGTATCATTTTGGATTGTTTATGAAATTAGTAGTGAAACTCTAAGTACATCAAGCATGAAGCATTTACATCATCTCTTCTATTTGGATGCAATAGAAATATGCCTTTATGGATTCTATTTAACTTCAGTTATTATCACTTATGGTATCCAAACAGGTAATATCAAAATAACAGTCATTTACGTGCTTTTGACTATTCTACCATTTTTTTCTCTGGTATTCTCGCTGTTGCGTCAAACGCAAAATTTACGATCTCAATCAACTTTTAAAGAAACAAGATTCATATTTGAAAAAGATGTAATAACATCCCAACTGCATCATGCAGTTAATGTCTGCATATATGTAATATTCATTTCACCAGTTTTTATTGCGCTTTTTGCATATTTACACAAGTTATGATGACCTTTGATTCGAATTTTTTCGTGCATGATCACCGTGGCATAAATGATACGTTGCGCTTGTTGCTCTGTTTTATGGGTGCTTACACCTGTTAATTGCAATTATCGTCAAATACCCTTGATAACTTTAGCAATCTGCGCTTTAATACATTGCTGCAACAATCTCTTACAGAGATGTAATGAGACTAAGCCGTTTTCGAATCTGATAAAAATACACCCATTCTCAAAAAATTCACTTCGAACTATTTTAAAAATAGTTTGAAAATTCACTCTACTAAAAGATATTTTATCTTTTCCTCTACTTTTGTTTTGCTTCATTAGTTTTCCTTTCTCCACACAGTTATAGAGCATGGGTCGAACGATAATGCTTAAATTGCCATCTTTTGCTGTAGAACTAGCTTGCAAAAGTACTTACTGGAATTTTGATTTTACTTTAACAACAATTCGCAGCTCAAAATTCCAGAATCAACATGTTAAATATCAAAAGCACGGTTGAGTACATTATAGATGATTATCAGCACTGTAATTTCTATGATAGGAAGGCGTTGTTTTTTCTTAAAAGAATCGAAAACAAAAATATTGCTTTTTTGTCTGCACTTGGTGCAGTTGATCTTAAAAGAAGTGCTTTTTGCTTTCTGCGCTTGGAGTATTATTTACATATGGATTTAAATTTCTAATGTACATTAAGAAAGTGTAAAAGCGCATAAAGATGTAAAAGCTTTATAGTGCAAGGCAAATATCTAAATATTCCTAGCTTAGCGCCTTTCAATTAAAAGAAATTTTAATTGTATTATGTTGAATATAGATATTTAAATATGCATGAATACATTTACAAGTATGTGCCTTTCAAATAAATAAATTTATTTTATTTTTAATGAGTGTTAAAGGCATATAATAAATATCTTACTCTATATGATTTGTCACTCTACGATTATTTTGTGTCCGCTTTCAGCTAATTAGACCGAGATCTACAGTTTAAAGTGGATTCCGAACCACTAAAAACATTTATGGCATCGCCAGTTACAGTCTGTGCATTAGGGATACGAAATAATGTTTTGTAATGAATTAAAAATTTTATATTAGAAAGTTTATATTATTTTTGAAAGATTTAAGAAACATTTGAATATTATAACGTTATTTTTTTCTTTGAATAATAAAACGTAGGCATAACTTGAGAAATCAGTACTAAGTATATGTTGAATTCATTACAAATTATGAATAATATATTGTAGGAGAAAAATTTTCAATTCTTTAAATGTCAGGAACCTTCTTTCATTTGATTTCATTATGACTTTTATATAGCCCATAATTAAAAATTCGAAAGAAATCTAATTTTCAAATAAACAAAAAATTAAAATATTGGCAAATTGGGGACTAAATGGATGGTTGTTATGTTCCAATAAATATCTGCATTCATATAATCAGCTCATAATTAGTTTTAATATTCATATTCAACGTTATTTAATTCA
>BPLR01007944.1:0-82505 GCA_021605095.1 Caerostris extrusa | reverse complement strand
CCTTGGTCTATGATGACCTATTTACTCCAGGATTATAGATTAAAGTTCATGGTATGGAAAAAGCATTGATGATTATAAACAGTAATGAGTGATAAAAGGTATTGCCCAATAGTGAAATAAATACAAGTTAAAAATAAAAAATGAAAAAGAAACAAGATAAAAACCAGGTACAGAAAAATATATACATAAAAAAGCAATTAGGGGAGTATACTACGGAGTAGAGTAAATGCTGCTAGAGAAATGATGACTAAAGGGACAGGTCGGATTCGAACCCGCTGCCTTACGGCAACAAGGACTCTACTCACGAACACTGAGCCAGTTCGTCTGGGTCAATTGCAAATTGTGCAGTGTCGCCCGAGGGCGTTTAGCGTTTTCCGGCAATGTGAAATCGTATCTAGGAAGATTACGAATTTCATCATTGGGAATAAATCAAGATTTGCGTAAAAATTTTCGCAAGTTTTTGCATAAAATTTTGAATAGCAGGGAGGGATAAGCTGTGGCGAATGTCATCATTTCTAAAGTACCAAGGAGAGTTTGTTATCATACGAAGTAATTTATTTTCAATTCTATTAATAAAAATTAATGTGGTACCTTGCAGCAGAACCCCAAACTGGGCTAGCATAAGTTATAACAGGACGCAAATAGTACATGTAAATGAGTAATTTATTTTCTAAAGAAAGAGGTGAGTTTTTGTTAATAAAAGGGTACAACATGCGAATACAAATATTAACTTTCTTTTTTTATATGATTCATATGATTAATGTAGGTTAGTTTATTGTCGAGATATACTCCCAGATACTTTGCATTAGTAGACCATTTGATTAGTTGGTTAAAGAGGTAAAAAATGTTAGGGGAGTAATTCTTCTCCTTGTGAAAAGTACAGCTTCAGTTTTATCGACATTTATTTTAATACGCCATCTGGTGAGCCAAGCTTCGAGGTGATTAAAGTAATTCATGAAATTAGATTGAATGTTACCAAGTGTTTTTGCTGAGGTGATGACCGCAGTATCATCTGCATAAATACCTAGGGAGATCTTACTGATCTGCGGAATGTCATTGATATACAGGTTGAATAAGATTGGGCCAATCAAGGACCCCTGAGGAACTCCTGCGCTGATTTTTCTGTCAGTAGAGATTGCATTGTTTACTTTGACAGAGAAAGTTCTGTTGTGTAGATAAGAATTAATGAGTAAAATTAAGTACGTAGGAAAATTATAGGCAACAAGTTTATGTATTAATCCATCGATCCAGACTCTGTCAAAAGCTTTAGCTACATCTAGGAAGACAATCCCCGTTAAAATTTTATTACTGAGACCTTCAGAGATCATTTCCGTAATGCGTAGAAGTTGATGAGTGGTACTAAGTTGGGGTGAAACCAAACTGTTGCGGGGTCATTATAGCATATTTATTAATGTGCTTTTTAATTTTCTGAAGAATTACAAATTCAGTAAGTTTGCTGAGGGTGGACAGGAGAGATAGGTCGATAACTACTTGGATTAGATGGATCCTTTCCTGGCTTAATGATGGGAAGAACAATTGCTTTTCTCCAGGAAAGGGGGAAGTAAGTTAGTTTAATAATTGCATTGATAAAAGGTTAGCTATACGAATAATAATATTATGCGGAAGATTTTTAAGCATTTTATTAGTTATGTTATCTGCGCCAGGTGCTTTATTAATTTTAAGATTATTGATATACTCGTATAAAAGAGAGGATTTAACATTAATGATTTTATTAGGATGACCTTTAGAATTTAAGAGGTGGATGGAGTTATTAACCGTTTCATTAGTAGAGGAGTTAGAAAAATTATTAACTTGGAATTGATCCTGAAGGCTGTCCGCGAGCAAATTTGCTTTGTCTAAATCGTTTAAGACCGGAGTGGAATTTTCATCCTTAAGATTAGCAACCTTAATTTTTTGCCCCTTTAATTGTTTAATCGCGAGCCAGATGGAGCCATCAGCTGGATCTAGAGTCTATAAGCAATTGGTCCAGTTGTTTTGCGTAAATTCTTGTATTGACTTGCGAAGCTTGGCTTGTGATCTATTGTATTGGTTTTTTGAGGAAGGATCGCGGTGCCTTTGCCAGATTTTTTCGATTTTTATTTCTATCTGCGAAGAGTTTTTTTAATATGTGGAGGAAAAAAAGTTGATATTATTATTTCTAACAGGCTTAGAGGAGTTAGTATAAGCATTATGGATGAGGTTTGTTATGCGATTAAGTTCCGCGTCTATTAAGAGGGAAGAATCTAAATCAAGATTATCATTAGAGGGGTTAGAAAGTATACTATTAAATTTTGACCAGTTGGTAGATACATTACGGGTTAGTTCTAGAGTTTCATAGGTTAAGGAAAAGTTTAAGATAACCGGATTATGATCAGAGGAGAGCTCAATTAAAGTTTCAATCGAGAATGGAACATGAAAGTTGTTAAGAAGGGTTAAGTCTATGGTAGAAGATGAAAGGTTGGTGACCCTAGTGGGAGTGGGCGGTGCAAAAATTTCCAGGCCAGTCTGATTGGCCAATTGCACCAGTGCAATGCCTGTGCTATCATCACGCCTACATCTCCATGAGGTGTGATGTGCATTAAAGTCCCCACATAGGATCGAAGAATTACTAATCTGCAAGATTGCAGAGAGATCATTAAGAAGATTAGTGCGATTAATAGTACAGGGGACATAAATAGAAGCGATGTTTACGTTATTAAAGTGTTGGGTGTTAATACTAAGAACAGTTGCTTGAATATCAGTTAGGGTGCGGAGTAACATTACAGTGAGTAATATGGTTTGTAGGGTCTGGGCCTCCACGAGGTCTGGGTATTTGAGCGCCATCATTTCTATAGAGTAAATAGTTAGAGATGTATGGATTTCGATTAGGCGAGAGGTGAGTTTCCTGAATTAGGATTAAATCTGGGTTATGGGTGTTAGTAAAGTGAATTAATTCATGCATTTTTGACATTATACCATTTGCGTTCCAATAAAAAATTTTTAGCCCTGCAATCAGCACAACCATTAATTAACATTAAGAGGTTTAACTACACTAAGCAGTGGCTAGCTTGGCTAGAGGATTTGTAGCTGAGGATAGAGCATTGTACATGCTGTGTAAGCCTCCCATGGAGTTAAAGATATTTATAAGTTCATTTAAAACATATATGCCTTAGTGGCAGAATCAGGATTAGCATTTTTTTAAATTTACAGTATCAGTAGGATGATTTTGCTGGTTCTCCGTAGTAGAGACCAATGATGGAGCGGGTGGAGTTCCTTGCACCATACTGGCAAAGGAGACTCCTGGGTGGTTTCTTAGAAACAAATTCCCTCCTCGCGTTTCCCGCGGCCTGACTTTGTTGGCTCCTCGGCTTAGGGAACTTGGGGCATCCCCTCCACGCAGCCAGATGAGCTATTTCGTTGCAGTTAATGCATCTGGGTTTTTCCAGACGTTCAGTGATGGGGCATTCCTGATGTAGTGCTCCCCACCGCACTTCAGACACACTTTTCTTATATCCACAGTTAGTGGAGGAGTGGTGAAAATAATTACAGGAGAAACATTGAGTTGCTCCCTGGTTTTCTATTAAATTTTTCCACCCTAACACTATAGTGGAGGAGTCTATTTACCTCAAAGAGGTTTTTGTTAGCATCGCTTCTGAGGTAGGTGAGTTGCCATACGGGGATGGGCGCTTTAGTTTTTAAGTTCGTGAGTTGCCTCACCTTATCTATTTGGAAGCCTGCCTCCTCCAGAGCTTCTTGAATCTCAGCTTCAGTATAATCAGTAGGTATCCCTTTTAGCACAGCTTTTAAAGGCCGGAGACTCTTGGGAGTTATTACAAAATACTCGAGCTTATTTAAAGCCAGATATTTTGTGATGTCTCGATGCTGATCAGAGTCACCAGGGAAGATTTTAATGTGCTCCCCCGCGAGCTTGATTCGTATTTATTTTTCAAAGTTGTTGATGTGTCAGCAACAACGGTTTTTAAGTTTCCGCAATTTCACACCATGATAGGCGGCAATTTGGGTTCAGGGGGTAGTTTGCTCATCTCCATCATTAGGCTCATCTACTGTGAGCTGATCAAAGCCATTACGGATTTCGAGATTATCTTTTTAGCATTGCCAGTATCAACTTTAAGTTTAGCAGTTTGCCGCTTAGAGGGCTTAATGAACTCATCAAGTTGCGCAGTGCGCTTAGTTTTCTTATTAACAATTTTAACTTTCGCAGAGCTATGTCTGCTGCAGTTCACTAGAGGGCAAAGACCTAAATCACTCACCTGCTTAAGCGTCTTCTTGTATGCTGCCTCGGCCAGGTGGAAGGCTTCCATGGTCATCTTGCTTGTTGACATCTTGTCCACAAGTTCATAATCGCAGATGATGTTTGCCAGGTTTATGAATCCTAGTGCTGCATCATATTTCAATTTTGCGTGAGCTAAATCTTTCTCCGCTTCCAGGAGTTTTTGGCAGTGGAGCGCTTCCTTGGTAATTGTAGGGGCCATCGTCAGAGTCGTGGTCGAAGTCAGAGCTTGGGGTTGTCAACGGGGAAACAGGAACCGGGAGTACAGGTACTTTCGTAGAGCCCTTAGGAGGACCCTTTTCCCTGTGCTGGCGCAGCAACCTTCGTCGTCAACTTCCATCTTCAAAAAAATCTTCCGATTCAAAATCTTTTCAGAAACTCGACAATCTAATCTCTAAAATATCTGCTTCCAAAGATTATCGAGTACAAACATCAAAATCACAATCTCGAAGTCCGTACTCACCAATCTCTTCAATCACGAATTTTTCAATCATAATATTAATTAAATAATTAAAACACTTATTCAGCGGCCTTTTACAATTTAAAGTGGAAAGAAATTACAGGATAAAAATATGGATGCAAACATTTTATTTTAATTCTATTTATAACAATATAGATTATTTATAACAATATATATATTCTATTTGTAACAATATCCGAAAGCTGAGAGTCTGGTTTTTAAAATAAAGCAATGACAAGTAATGTAAAAAAAAATTCATACTTTTTTTCACTCTATTGCAGAAAAGTCCTTTACAAATAAAGTTGAAATTTTCTCCTTACATCTGGCGCCATCTATTATACATTTAAATTGTAATTTTGTAATTTTTTTTAAATTTTTGTATACATTTAAATTTTTGTAATTTCTAGAAATTTAAATAAAATAAAAATAATTAAGATTAAAATGGGTCGTCACTATTATAAATTAAAAAAAAAATTGCGGAAAAATGTTTCAAAGAACTATTTATTCCAATGATGCACATTATCCAACACATACACGTCAATTTGATTCTCCTATTAAAACATTCATATATTATGAACAACATTTATGAATTAAGTTTACCCATAAAAATATTAGACTTAATATAGAATTATATTTTGGAGTAAGAATTTATTCAATTCCTACTATTAGTTCACACACTCTCCCTACATATATCTTTTTCAAATTTTCAATCATTAATAAAATACTTTTTATTCAACCACCCAAGTTCAAATACATTTTTTTGAATTTGTAATGGATGACACTTGATATTAATAAAATTTTTCAAATATTAATTTATTCATTAAATTTAATTAATTATTATAGTTTTTAGTTGCATGTATCTAATAATAGATGGCGCAATCATTAATAAAATACTTTTTATACATCCAATCAAGTTCAAATACATTTTTTTGAATTTGTAGTGGATGACATTGGATGTTAATACAGTTTTTTAAATATTAATTCATTAATTTTAGTTTTTTTTTTTTAGATTTAAGTTGCATGTATCTAATAATAGATGGAGCCAGATGTAAGAGCACAATTTCAATTATTATTTAATTTTTGTTATTTGTGAAGGACTTTTCTGCAATAGAGTGAAAAAAAAAGTAAGAATTGACTTTAAAAACATTTTTTTTATATTATTTGTTTTTATTGATTTGGTTTAAAATTTAGATTTCGGTTTTCATTTCTCGGTATAAAAATTCAATTAGATTGTTATTGCTCTGTACAAAAGAAACTGTTTTTTATAAATTCAATTTTACGATTTGAGTGCATGGAATCCACATCCCAATAGCAAGTGATAAAAGTGTAAATCTAAAAAACTAAAATTAATTAATTAAATTTAATGAATGAATTAATATTTGAAAAAAAACTGAATTGACATCCAGTGTCATCCCTTACAAGTTTAAATAAAATGTATTTGAACTTTAGTGGATGAATAAAAATTTTATGAACGATTAAAAAATTTGAACAAGATATATATAGGGAGAGTGTGTAGTAGGAATTGAAAAAAAAAAATTGCATTTTTTTTTCACAAAACGAAATTTCAATTGGGTTGATTGCCTTAAATTAAGAAGAAAAGCATTTCAATCATCATGAAAGCAAGGTAGACTATCACTAAATGAAATGAATCTCTTTCGAATAGGATTCATTAACGAGCTATTGGATGTGCTTAGATTACATTTATGCATTTTGTTTTTGAAACTCTTTGAATTATCAATACTTTTGAAAAGTTGTTGTTTCCGAATTCGGACACTAGAATTTGTAGGCATTCGTAGGCAGAAAAAGCAGAGTCATAACATTTTCTAATTTATTCAAGGCTGAATTAAGGTGCACACACCCGAATTTTGTAACTACAAATTCGAATGAATCTATCCGGTTGAAACATCAGAAAACTTCTCATGCTGTTCTTCCAGCCCGGCTACAGGACTTTCCGGCCTGCGTATTTATCCTGCTCTTCCCGCCCTTTAGTTTGGAAATCCAAAGCATTATCCATCGAAGAGTTGCGGTGTGTGTTTAATAAATTAAATTATAACATGAAATGTTAGGCATTTTTTTTTGAAGACATCCTAAATGAATATTCCAATAACCAGTAAAAAATAATACTAATATTATTTGGATTATTAATCAGGGACTGTTATAAGAGTAATAAGACCTAATCCTAAAACAGTTGGAATTTCATTTTCTAAATTTTAAATTAAATGCATTCAACTGAAACCTTTGTCAGAATTTTCATCTAATATTTTTTTTTTTTCTTTCTAATGCAGCTGGCAAACACTTAGACAGCTTGGTCTTCAATGCCTTAAGGCAAGCACTGCACAGACGTTACTCACTTCGCATTACCCAGGGGCCGCGTTTAACTTGAAGATAAGCCACAGATGCGGAGTAACAATGCCCCCGCAACGCTCTACGATCCTATTAGACCGGGACATACGTTTAAAGTTTATTCCGAACCACTACAAACATCCATGGCACCGCCGAGACTCGAACCCGAAACCTGTGGTGCCGAACGCCAAAGCTCTAGCCAATCGCCCATTCAGGCCCCATTTTCATCTAATATATTTTTATAAAATTTACATCAGAAAACAAAAGCAATAACTTTATTAAAACACATCTTTTACTAATAATAATAGTACTTATTTGAATATCTGTTAGATTTATCCGAGTATCATCTTTAGATCTGACACTTATCGAAAAATCTATTCAATACCTTTCATCGTTTCATAGGAAAATTATTCTCTAATAATTTTCAAAACTAGGAATGAGTTTATACCTTAATAATGAATCAGAAATACGAAATCATGTAACTGAAATACCAAAGCTATAACTTTTTTAAAAAACATTTTTTTGTATTAAATTCACTATTTGTTAAATTTACCATATATTTGATTATTGCCACATCATCCATACATCCATTCCTTATCAAAAAATATTTTCAACATCTCATAGAATGACTATGCTACAAAACAACAGGCGGGCTGAAAGGTTCATAGGCTGACACATAGATGGCCCTACTAGTATTAAATCCATATGAATGTTAGTTAGCCCTGACCTTCAAAAGACACGTGTATACATTGGACAGCTGTTGCACTGTTAGTATGTGAGTTATGGCATTTTTTTAGTGAAGCAACGTTTGTTAGTTTGCAAACATGGATAAAAGGAATTTCGTGTGTTAATGAAAGCATTGCTTTTTTGGAGAAAAAAAGTACTATTAAACCAAGGCTTAGCTTGAGAAACATTATTCGGACTTTGCACAATAAAATCAACCACAGAATAGGTGTTTTCTCAATTTAAACGAGGCGATGCACGCAGAGGAGCCCCAAACAGGCTGTTACCGACGAAAACATCAAAAACTCCACAAAATAATTTCTGATAATCATAAAGTGAAGTGGATTGAGATAACTGAGACCCTAAAGATAGCAAAGGAATGTGTTGGACATATCGTGAATGAATATTTGGATATACGAAAGCTCTGTTCAAAGTGGGTGTCACGCTAACTCATAACCGACCCAAAACAACAACGAATGGATGATTCTAAGCAGTGTTTGGAGCTGTTCAAGCGTAATTTTTACGTCGATATGGGACAATGGATGAAACATGGCTCCATCAAATCACCGGGTCCAATCGACAGTCAGCCGAGTGGACTGCACGTGATGAACACCAAAAAAGCTATAACTTCACTAAATGTCCTATAACTCCCATACTAATAGTGCAACAGCTGTCAAATTCCTACACGTGTCTATTGAAGGTCAGGGCTAACTAAAATTATATGGATTTAATACTAGTAGCGCCATCTATGTGGCAGCCTACGAACATGTCAGCCCAACTGTTACTTTACATCTACATTGGCGTGTCATAAAAACAGGACCACAACTAGCAAAATGCGCTCTTAAGTATTACTGAGTGCTGCCACATACCATAATTGAAACGTGCCTCAGATTTCAGATGATACCCCTTTTTTTTTACGATAAGAGCTCTGGCCCTCGGTACCACAGGTTTCGGGTTCGAGTCCCGGCGTTGCCATGGATGTTTGTACGGAATCCACTTTAATCCACACCTCGAAACCCACTTCAAACCGTTGGTCCGTGTCTAATAGGATAGTAGAGTATTGCGGGGGCCTTGTTACTCCGCGTCCGTGGCTTAACTTCAAGTGACACGCGCCCCTGAGTAACGCAAAGTGAGTAACGTCTATGCAGCGCTTGCCTTAAGGCATCCAAGACCGAGCTGTCTAAGTGTTTGCCAGCTGCATTAGAAAAAAAAAAAATTGAAAATTATTATTATATTCATTTGTTACAACTAAAACTTCTAGAATCTCGAACGTAAGTAAAATATACAACTTTAATGAGACGCCAAAATTATTATATATTATTAAGGTTAAAACTTATATAAAATTTTCTGCTTTATCATGCAAATTTTTGCTTTTCGGAATTTACGGTTAATAGAATCGACAAAGAAAAACGAACGAAGTGATAACACCCCATACGGTTTTCATATTCATATACCTAGTAAGTTCTCTATTAAGAGTCTTATCAGCAATTAATAAATTAACAAACCCACTGCCTAACGAGCAGGCCGCAGGGCAGCACATAAATAAAGCGAACTGAACACAATGGCTGCTGCAACAATAACAGCGATGTCCATAAGGGAGGATACATTTTTTCTTTCTCCTACTGTCTCTGTGGTCGAAAGAGAGAAATGCCAAACCTACGTGCTCAGCAAGTCAAGTGCTTCATTGCGAAAGTGAGCTGCTTGAGTTGTAACAGGTGGGCTGAAAGGTTCATAGGCTGACACATAGATGGCGCTACTAGTATTAAATCCGTATAATTTTATTTAGCCCAAACCTTCAAAAGACACGCGTATAAATTTGACAGCTGCTGCACTATTAGTATGGAAGTTATAGCATTTTTAATGTTCATCACGTGCAGTCCACTCGGCTGACTGTCGATTGGACTCCGGTGTGAAAGGATGGAGCTATGTTTTATCCATTGTCACATATCGAACACAAAAATTCGGGTTTATTACGATGGAACACCTCCAAACACTGCTTAGAATCATCCATTCGTTGTTGTTTTTGGGTCGATTGTAAGCTCTTGCGGCACCCACTTTGAACAGAGCTTTCGCATATCCAAATATTCCCACAAGATGTGTCCAACACGTTTCTTTGATATCTTTAGGGTCTCAGCTATCTCAATCCACTTCACTTTACGGTTATCAGAAATTATTTTGTGGACTTTTGTGATGTTTTCGTCGGTAACTCTTTGGGGCGTGCATCGTCCTCGGTGCTGCTTTCGCCTCGTTTAAATTTAGCAAACCACTTCTCTACGGTTGATTTTCCTGGTGCAAAGTCCGCATAACAAAGTTAAACTTATTAAATTAATCATTAATGAAACTTATTAAGTATTACTTCATGAAAATAAATTTTTATAAGTCCCATTTTGAGAAAAACGAGTTAATGAGAATTTTAGATAGACATAGATGTTTTTTGTTTCATATTTATAATAAGTCCGCATATGTCCGCAATGCTCTCAGGGCATTTTTTGTTTTTTCGAAGCGATATAATTGATTCTTATGTACACAAAAATCTTAAAACCCTAAAATAGCTCAAAAGTGCTATGGAACAACTATGGAATTATTAACATGCTGGCTGAAAGGTTCGTAGGCTGAGGTTCGTAATTTTTAGTTACCCCTAACCTTCAAAAGACACGTGTATAAATGTGACAGCTGTTGCACTATTAGTACGTGAGTTATAGCATTTTTAGTGAAGCAACTTTTGTTAGTTTGAAAAAAAAGGGTTAAAAAGGAAATTTCGTGTGTTAATTAAAGCATTGCTTTTGTGGCGAAAAAAATACTATTGAAGACAGGGCTTGGCTTGAGAAACATTATTCGGGCTTTGCAGCAAGAAAATAAACCGTAGAGAAGTGGTTTGCTAAATTTAAACGAGGCGAAATGAGCACCGAGGACGATGCAAGCAGTGGACTCCCAAAGAGGCTGTTACCGACGAAAACATCAAAAAGTCCACACAATAATTTCTGATAACCGCAAAGTGAAGGGGATTGAGATAGCTGAGACCCTAAAGATATCAAAGGAACGTGTTGGACACCTCTTGTAGGAATATTTGGATATGCGAAAGCTCTGTTCAAAGTGGGTGCCGCGCAGAGCTCCTGATCGACCCAAAACAACAACGAATGGATGATTCTAAGCAGTGTTTGGAGGTGTTCCATCGTAATAAAACCCGAATTTTGCGTCGATATGTGACAATGGATAAAACATCGGCTCCAACCTTTCACACCGGAGTCAATCGACAGTCAGCCGAGTGGACTGCACTAAAAATGATGAACACTAAAAATGCTATAACTCACATACTTATAGTGCAACAGCTGTCAAATTGATACACGTGTCTTTTGAAGCTTAGGGCTGACTAAAATCATATGGAGTTAATACTCGTAGTGCCCTCTATGTCAGCCTACGAGTACATTTTAGTCCACCTGTTATATATATTGGTTATAATAATGAATAAGTGAGGAAGATATAAGTAAGGCTTAAAAAAATATAGACATTCTACTTCCTATTTCTTCGAATAATAATAATAAATTCTTAAAATTCATTAAAAAGTTTTCTTACTGAACTTGAATTGCAAAGGATTTGAAGTGTTGATTCAAATGAAATTAAATAAAACCATGGTTGGTTCTATGACATAACAATTAAGTATAGCCCATTATCACCTATCGAGGAAAAAAATATCCTCGTTTTTTCCTGCATACTGAATAGTTTTAGAGAAAATAAGTAGGCAATATAAAACACAACTATACCTCATATTAATTAAAGTTGATTCTTTGTTGAATTTTTATGCAGTTTTATGACAATAAGCAACGTTAAACTTATTAAATATTAATTAATGAAAATACAAGTCCCATTTTGAGAAAGACAAGTTTATGAGGATTTTAGATATAGATAGATAGATGTTTATAATAAGGCAGTCCATATTATAAAATGTCTTGGGGTATTTTTGCAGAAACAAATTTAATTAATTCTAAGGCAAAAATAAAAATAAAAAAAATTTTAAACCCAAAACAATTCAAAAGTGCCATGGAATAATTATGGAACAATATATATATATGTGTGTGTGTGTGTGTGTGTATATATATATATATATATATATATATGTATATAACTCTTCATAACTATGATCTAACTGATAACTTCTAACTATGGAACTATTATATAAACTATATTACTACTGAATACTAAGGAATAATATTTTCAAATAAAACGGCCCGATTAAAATCTTAGACATTATTAGGACACCCGTAATTATAAATTCCTTTTCTTTAGAAAATGTTTCATGTGTTAACAAAAGAAAAAAAAAACATTTCTGCGGAATGAACGAGACTAACAAAGTGGGAGTTTAAAATGAAAACTAATCCGATAACAGCATAAAATTTACTGCTTCTAAAAAGTTCATCGGGTGATTCGAATCTTATTGTCGAAAATGAGGCAGTTTTAGTTTCTGGTCGTGTTTGGCAGCTTCTTTCCCCAGCTAACATAACGTGGAGTTGGCGTCTGAAAACAATTAAAAATGCAGCATGAGGGTATCGAACTGCCTACACAAGCCACAACGTCAAAAAAAGATGACTTGGTCCGAGAGCTGATGCTCGCGAATCTTTTCATTTAAAACTTTTGACCAAATAACTCTTCATAACACTCATGCAATGAATGGATATTTGCAAATCTTGGGGCAAGTAGTCAAATGCTTTAAAAATACTCATCAAGTTAAATAGTGAGAAATCGACCCATATTATAAATGAATGCACAAAATATATTAATTACTAAACTGAATTAATGCAAATGTAATATTTTGTTATATACAATGCAAAGTAAATTTTTAGTGTTACATGTAAGAATTGTACTATTGAATTTGTTGACTAATAATTAATAAACTTTTTCGAAATATTTTGCGAAAATACCTCTAGCCATAATTTGTTAAAATGTTAAGGAATTTGTTCATTAGTTTATTTTCATATTTGATGGAAAAAATCACGTGTTCAAAATGTTTGAGGGAAAATAGACTGATTCATTCAGCATCCCATCTGACGTAAGTTATTCAGTTTTCTGCCATTTTATTTATTATTTTTTTCAGTATATTTCTTAAAAGATTTCAATTAGTAAAATACCCCAGTGTAATAATTAGTCTGACATAGTTTATTAATGGAATAAAAGCATGAATAAATATACTTCGAAAACTTTAAAATTGGCAGTTGGTCTGAAATGTTCGTAGGCTGACACATAGATGTAGCTACTAGTATTAAATTCATATGATTAATTGTTAGCCCCAACCTTCAAAAGACACGTGTTTAAATTTGACAGCTGTTGCGCTATTAGTATGTGAGCTATAGCATTTTTTAGTGAAAACTTTTTGTTAGTTTAAAAATGGATAAAAAGGAATTTCGTGTATTAATTAAAGCATTGCTTTTTGGCGAAAAAATACTATTGAAGACAAGGCTTGGCTGGATAAACATTATTCTGACTTTGCGCCAGGAAAACAACCGTAGAGAAGTGGCTTGCTAAATTTAAACGAGGCGAAATGAGCACCGAGCACCGAGGACGCCCCAAAGAGGCTGTTACCGACGAAAACATCAAAAAGTCCACAAAATAATTTCTGATAACCGTAGAATGAAGTGGGTTGAGATAGCTGAGACCCTAAATATATCAAGGAACGTGTTGGACATATCGTGAATGAATATTTGGATATGCGAAAGCTCTGTTCAAAGTGGGTGCCGCGCAGAGCTCACAATCGACCCAAAACAACAACGAATGGATGATTCTAAGCTGTGTTTGGAGCTGTTCAATCTAAATAAACCCCAATTTTTTGCTTCGATATGTGACAATGGATGAAACGTGGCTCCATCTTTTTCACACCGGAGTCCAATCGACAGTCAGCCAGTGGACTGCATGTGATGTACACTAAAAATGCTATAACTTCTCTAAACATGCTGTAACTCACATACTAATAGTGCAACAGCTGTCAAATTTAAACACGTGTCTTTTGAAGGTTAGAGCTAACTACAAATTATATGGATTTAATACAGTCCCGCCATCTATGTGCCAGCCTATGAACCTTTCAGCCCACCTGTTACTTAAATGTTCTATATGGAAAAATAATTTTTTATACAGTCGCGCCATCTATGTGTCAACCTACTAACTTTTTCAGTCCACCTGTTATTTGAAAGCGAATTTCTTGTGTGTAATACTTCATTTGATTAACTGGCAAGACGAACCTCTCATTTCAGTTAAAAATTTGAATTTAAGTTCAGTAAAAAATGACTACACTATTCATTGTAACCTCCATGATATAATATGGGTTCATTGCCGTCTAGTATTAATATTTATCGCAACTAAATTTTTTTGTGATTCAGCAACCCATTTTAATTGAGAATTGAATAACAAAAAATTTTAGAAACTTAGAAAACTCAGATTTGAGAATTAAAAGAATTTGAAAAATATACAGAATATATTGACAAAAATTTTTAGAATAAATTTAGCAAAGTTTTAAAAGTACAAAAATTTTAGTAACAGATATTATTTTTTAAATAAATTAATAGTAATAATATATAAATTTTTTTTTTTTAAATGTTTCTGGTGCAAACAGGCAATCGTATTTTTTTTTTTATATTTTTGATTTATAAAGATAAAACTTTCTTATTTTTTGGATTCAAAAACATTTTGAAAACTCCTAGTATAATATAAATAACTTTTACTATTACAGAAAAAAATACACAAACTTATTATCTATAATAAAATGGAATTTTTAGGGATTTATAATGTGTGAATTTTCTTCTATAATGAGAAACTAATAATTGAAAAAAATTAACATGAACCTTAAATTACCAGGAAAAATATTTTGTGGAAGAAATTCTATTTTTGTCTCTTTACTATTACTATCGCAGCATAAAAATTGCGCGAAAATAAATTCGCCGGTCCTATTTTATAATCCTTTATTTCTTAAAAAAGTACTTATCATAATACACACATATATATATATATAGTACATACATATATATAATTTTTATCTAATATATAGCTTGCTCCTTTTGATCAACTGAAAAGGATTATCTTTTAGTGCAAACTTACCATGAGTAAACTCTGAAAGGTAGTTTAAAAGGAAAAAAAATTAATAGCTTAAAAAAAAACTAAAACACGCTTTTAGAGTAAAATCAAACTAAAAAGTAGAAATTAATAGTTAACATAAGAATAAAATGACTGACGAGAAAAAGAATGTCACTGTTCTAAAAGCGTGGCGCGTGCTTGATATCAATTATAATTTTTCACTAGTTTCATTCCGAAATGCAGAGTTAGTTTAGAAATGTCATACAAAAAGCACGCCACGCTTTTAGAACAGTGACATTCATTTTCTCGTCAGTCATTTTATTCTTATGTTAACAATTATTTCTTACTTTTTAGTTTGATTCACTCTAAAAGCGTGTTTTTTTAAACTATTAATTTATTTTTTACTTTTCAGTTTCGTTAACTCTAAAAGCCTTTTTTCAAACTATAATGTTTAAATGAGGTCCCGGTACGGAGGACTGGAACTATAGTTCTTACAATCAATTTAACTGTGAGTAAAACAAAGGCTAAAAAGCGAATATGTCGAGCCTGCCAGGATTCGAACAGGAAATCTCCTGATTCGTAGTCAGGCGCGTTATCCGTTGTGCCGCTATCCCACGTAGGTCTGAATGTCTTTACTGAATGTCTTTACTGAATACTTCATTCTACATGGGTTAAATTGCTCTTCGTAAGTTAAAATAAAATCACTCATCCTGTGGATCCTAATCATGATGAGATAATAAACTTATCAAAATAACAGGTGAAACTAATAAAAGCGTATTAAAAAAGGCAAAAACACATGAAAAATTTACAAAAAGAATAGATTTAATATTCAGAATGCATGACCATCAGTACAAACATTTAAATAATAGTAATTTATACTCTAAAACTCATTCAACGACCGCAAAATTTTCTTAAAATTCCACTCATTTCAGTTAATTTCAGTTTAACTCAAGTCTCGTTCTAAATATAGTATACATGGTATGGTGAATACTTCCGGATTCTTTTGAGAAAAGTAATTATTTGAACGCTCAAGTAATTTTTAACTTCAATTTGTTTGAAGGTTACATTTTTCATATAGAACTGATGAGATAAAAAAAATGGCTATGAAATTGCTTTGAAATATTTCATTTTTTGTCACAAGGATGAAAGGTTTAGAAATTCGCATATATTGCTTTTCTTTTCTTTTATTATTATTTTTTAAATTTGTGTTGGAATTAAAATGTCTCTTTTTTTCTCTTGAAGTATTTGCTTTTTCTATCCTATTTCATGTATAAATAATTGAAAAATATTAATTAATCGGAATAGTAAAATTTTTAATTTTTGAGAATTGCATATATACCAATAAAAATATTCGTGCACTTTAAGTTTTATATAAAAATAAAAATTAATTAAGAAATAAAAAAATATATATTTCGAATACATTTTTTAATTTAAAAGAATTAAAATTACTCACTATAATGTTATTCTTAACAGGTGGGCTGAAAGGTTCATAGGCTGACACATAGATGACGCTACTAGTATTAAATCCATATAATTTTTAGTTAGTCCTGACCTTCAAAAGACACGTGTATGAATTTGACAGCTGTTGCACTATTAGTATGTGAGTTATAGCATTTTTAGTGAAGCAACTTTTGTTAGTTTGAAAAAATGGATAAAAAGGAATTTCGTGTGTTAATAAAGCATTGCTTTTTGGCAAAAAATACTATAGAAGCCAAGGCTTGGAGTGATAAACATTATTCGGACTTTGCACCAGGAAAATCAATCGTAGAGAAGTGGTTTGCTAAATTTAAACGAGGCGAAATCAGTACCGAGGACGATGTACGCAGTGGATGCCCCAAAGAGGCTGTTACCGACGAAAACATAAAAAAGTCCACAAAATAAGTTCTGATAACCTTAAAGGGAAGTTGATCGAGATATCTGAGACCCTAAAGATATCAAAGGAACGTGTTGGACATATCGTGAATGAATATTTGGATATGCGAAAGCTTTGTTCAAAGTGGGTGCCGCGCAGAGCTCCCAATCAACCCAAAATAACAAAGTATGGATGATTCTAAGCAGTGTTTGAGCTGTTCAATCTTAATAAACACGAATTTTTGCGTCGATATGTGACAATGAATGAAACATGGCTCCATCTTTCCCACCGGAGCCAATCGACAGTCAGCCGAGTGGACTGCACGTGATGTACACTTAAAATGCTATAACTTCACTAAAAATGCTATAACTCACATACTAATAGTGCAACAGCTGTCAAATTTAAACACGTGTCTTTTGAAGGTTAGAGCTAACTACAAATTATATGGATTTAATACAGTCGCGACACCTATGTGCCAGCCTTCGAACCTTTCAGCCCACCTGTTTCTTAAATGTTCTATATGGAAAAAGATCGTGGATTGATGAATAAAACATCGATTTAATTGCACTAAAATGCATATTCATTTAAAGTATCTAGATTCAAGCCAGGATCAACAGGAAACTTTTGACATTTCTACCTCGTAAAAATGACAACTGCATTACTAAATTCAGTAAATGCTTAATTAATATCATCAGAAAACATGAAAAAAAAAAAGTCTATGGAGTTATATGTATACAAGGAATGCCTCTTTTATATAAAGAAGTTTTTGCATCAAAATAATTTTTTGTAATATAAAAAAAAAATTATCCTTTCAATATAAAAAACATTGTCACATGAATTGAAAAAACCATTCTAATTGTATTTAGCAACAGTTGTTTTAAAATATATGCATATAAATTATTATTTTTTAACCTTCTCTTTTTAAATCATTTTTCCAATAAGAATCCATGGGTGTTTGTGAGTGGTTCGGAATCCACATTAAACTGTAGGTCCCGGTCTGTTTAGCCTAAAGTGTGTATAAGATGACAGTAGAGCGACAAACCAATCTAAAAAGATTGGTTGATATATATGTAAAGAATAAAAAAATAGAGATTCCTAATACATAATAAGACAGAAATTAGAGTAATTATAAAAACTTGAGGAACATTTTCCAAAACCAAAGATAAAACCACAAAAATTATTACACATTATTTTTGTTAAATAAGTGTACCAATAAAACCTATTGTAAGAAGAAATTAAAAAGATGCCACACATAAAAAAAAAAAAAAAGGCATACCCATTTCAGAGATTAGGAAGAAATACTTTACTGGAAAAAAAAAAAAAAAAAAAACAGTAAACAATTAGCTTGCGACACAAGAAATGATGGATAGTGTCACAAAAAGTAAGGCATTTTTATAAAGAACAAAAAGTCTTCCCACAAATTGCAACAAATTCATTTCTGAAGTGAATTAACAAGCAGTCTTTGCGAGCCACAAATCCTAGCCTTTTTTCCAAACTTTTGTCATCCGTTCTTTTTATTTTTTTTAGACCATCCCCCACAATATCCTTGAGCATCAAGTGATCCCCACTTGTAGGCCGTTATAGGCTTCGAGGTCGGGGCCTTGCCAGAAGGTGGGTCGATATGTCAGCCTTAAAAGTGGCATAACAAGGCAAATAAAGAAACGGGACATAGATAACCGTTATCTTTGGTTCTCTCTCTTGGTCCTTTGTTCTGTGGCGCCTTCGTTAGCGGTGGGGCACACTTTCCTGAAGGACATCGATGGTCAACGGATTCATTGGGAATTCATGGACACGTTTTAAACAGATAAATTAAAAGGCAGGGATAATTTAAACCAGAGCAAACTTTTGGGTATAAAAACGAAGGGCGGTTCCACCTTCAATACCACATTTGGCGTTTCTTCTGGTCAAAGCTGTCCAGTGTTCAAACATGCTTAGAGTAAGTGTTTTTTTTAAATTCCTGAAGACGAAAATTAATTTTAATTCATAAAAAAAAAATTACTAAATATATTTATTTTTTAATAATATCCTTTCCTTTTAATCCATATCGATTTCCTTTCAGGCTTTACGATATAACATTTGCAATAAAAACTTAAGAGTATACCAAAGCTTGTTAGTTAAAAGACCGTATGTCGTGTGCATTACATTATCTTTCCATAGACATGTTATATTCTTCTTTGGTTGCTATTCAATTTCTTGGTCAGAACTTGTAATGCTGAGAAACCTTATGTTAAAGTCAGAAATCGGGATATTTCTAGCAAAAGTGTATGGAAACACCTTTCGTTCTTGGCCACTGGAAAAAGTGCAGTAAAATATATTGTAAAATATAAAAAGTTTAAAATGCATTTTTATTAGTGCGATGAATTATGAAATCGATTACATGTTTATTATAACAGTTAGTTAATAATCTCATGAAACATTTTAGAGATTTTTTTTTAGTTAACTGATATTCGGTTATTCATATAAGCACAGGAAATCTCATCTGCATTATTTTTTAAGACATTTAACTATTTGAATGTATTGCAAAAATATTCCGAAACCCACTTGCATTATTAAATAATTATATTCAAAAATATGGTAATGTTACTCGTGTCCATAGCATATCTTCAAGTTGCACGTGCCCCTGGGTAGTGCTGAATGAGTAACAGCGGTGCAGTCTTTGCTTATGGCATAAAGATTTATTGTCTCTATATTGCCAGGCGCATTAAAATGACAACAACATATCAAAATATTTGAAGAAAGTTCAGAATTCTTCCCATAAGAATTTTATAATGAATGATTTAAATAATACGGAAAACTTATAAATTAAAATAAACTTATCTGTTTAATGAATGCTTATTTTTAAAAATTAAAAATAAGGACAGTTAAAGAAAAACAATCTATTTATTACTACACAATTAAATTTTTTAAACTGAAAAAAATCTAAATTTTTTACAATAAATATTGCTTATAAATCTGTTACTATGTTTATAACAATACTAATAACTTGTTAAACCCAAATTTCTGAAGTTTAGGGAAAGAATGCTCCTGTTTCCATTATTATATGAGGATTAGACAATATTTTACGTATATATATACATATATTATATTTACAAAAATTATTAGTGGCTAAATGTTTACAAAATCTTTGGAGATATTACAGAAGAATCTTTTAATTTCTCCACCCCATGTAACATCAAAGAAAATCATCTCAACTTTAGCACTTTTAAAGGTTACATAATTCCATTCATTTGAAGTGAATCTATAAGTTGATTCTTTTTGAAAGTTTGCTGCTTGTAGAAAACAGACTTCATACCAAAATGTCTATTTTTAATAAAAATGTTATACTTTAGATCAGGGGTCTCCAAACTTTTCAGCCTTAGGGCCATACTGTTTACTTCAGTAAGTACCGAGGGCCAAAACCATCTTAATTTTTCTGCCATTATCTATAATTTCTAGACCAGTCGCCGAGTACGCGCTCTGAGCGAGCATACGCTTGCTAACTAGAAACTATAGTCAGTGAAAAAATTACAATTACATAAATCTCATTAGTATTTTTTTTATAAGGGGATACCCCGCGGTTTCATTCGCGTTCATTTAGCTTTTCCGTTCCTGGGGGATTTTCTGGATAAAAATCATATGCTCGATTCAGGATATATACATTCCAAACATCGATATCCATACATATGTGATACTCTTTACCCCAACATAACTACCGCGGGATGTTCACTAGTTTATAATGTTAGTGGGATTCATTTCAATTATGTGTTATGATTAAGTTTAATTTTCTGCGTATTATGCTTGTCATTAAGCTTCGCCTAGCAAGTCAATAAATAAAACCGAGCTATTATCATTCCGTGATTTTTTTTTTATCCAACTTATTACAGCAACAATAAGCTATTCCTTGTCGCGGGCCAGATGGATGACACTAGTGGGCCGGATTTGGCCAGCGGGCCGTAGTTTGGAGACCCCAGCTTTAGATACTATGCATTTTTATGGCAATATATATATGCATTTGTCTTTTTCAGATATTGCTGCTCGCCTCTGTAGCTCTTCTAAGTCAGGGCACACCTGTTCTTGTGAGAGCTCCCTATACTCCTGTACACTCCATTATACAACCAACAGCTTATGTGGTAACTACATTTTTTTTCCAAAATATTCAAGAGCAATATTGTAAATTGTTAAGCTGAAAATCCTACTTATTCAAGCTAATTTGAATTTTAATATAACAGTGATATTTGAATTTTAATATAACAGTGATATTTGAATTTTAACATAACAGTGATATTTGAATCTTAATATAACAGTGATATTTGAATTTTAATATAACTGTGATATTTGAATTTTAATATAACAGTGATATTTGAATTTGTGTGTAGAAATTTACGTTTAATTTTTTTTTCTTGTATTCAAGCTTTACTGTCCAAGATTAAAAGTTAGATTTTTTTCAGTGCTACGAAAAAATTGTAGCCATTTCCCATTTACCTTGCCTCATTTTGTCCGTCAATTTTTTTTTTTAATTTTGTAATGTGAACCCGTTAAAATTAATTAATTTTTAATAATGAGAACCCCACAATGTTCAATACAATACTTAATCTGAAATTTGCAAAGAACTCTATCAAGGACATCCTCTCCAGTGGAGGGTTCTTATTTACAAATGAAGAATTTAATGTGCCCATACCTGGCGTAGGTAGAGAATTTCACTTTCGTTCGTTAGTTGAGTTGCAAAATAAAATTTTTCACTTTAGAAGACAACATGTCAACCGGCAGACAGCTCAAAAACTGGAGAATAAAAAATAACAGTTGGGCTGACATGTTCGTAGGCTGACACATAGATAGCGCTACTAGTATTAAACCCATGTGATTTTTAGTTAGCCCTAACCTTCAAAAGACACGTGTATACATTTGGCAGCTGTTGCACTGTTAGTATGTGAGTTACAGCATTTTTAGTGAAGCAACTTTTGTTAGTTTGGAAAAAATGGATAGAAAGGAATTTCGCGTGTTAATTAAAGCATTGCCTTTTGGCGAAAAAAATACTATTGAACCAAGGCTTGGCTTGATAAACATTATTCGGACTTTGCAACAGGAAAATAAACCGTAGAGAAGGGGTTTGCTAAATTTAAACGAGGCGAAATGAGCACCGAGGACAATGCACGCAGACCCTAAAGATATCAAAAGAACGTATTGGACATATCGTGAATGAATATTTCGATATGCGAAAGCTCTGTTCAAAGTGGTGCCGCGCAGAGCTCACAATCGACCCAAAAACAACAACAAATTGATGATTCTAAGCAGTATTTGGAGCTGTTCAATCGTAATAAACCCGAATTTTTGCGACGATATGTGGCAATGGATGAAACATGGCTCCATCCTTTCACACCGGTGTCCAATCGACAGTCAGCCGAGTGGACTGCAACGTGATGAACACTAAAAATGCTATAACTTCACTAAAAATGCTGTAACTCCCATACTAATAGTGCAAAGGCTGTCAAATTTATACACGTGTCTTTTGAAGGTTAGGGTTAACTAAAAATCTCATGGATTTAATACTAGTAGCGCTATCTATGTGTCAGCCTACGAACTTTTTCAGTCCATCTGTTAAATATTCTATGTAATATTTAATAATAATAATGATAATAATGATAATAAATTAAATCAAGAAATACCAATTTGTGACCAAAAATGTGAGAGTAAACCTTCTTTGGTTTGTAATTTTTCCAGAGTTGATTAATTATCATCAACATTGCAGAAAGTGTAGTAACTGTTTCAAATGTGTTTAGAATAAGCTATGTGCACAATGAGTTACATCATGGCAGCGACGGCATGAATATTTTATTAAAAATCTATTTTAGTGGATGAAAGTTTTACTTCCTCCTTCAGCATAAATATTTCTCGAAAATTAAAATTCTCTTGAAAAGAACAAGCATGAGTATTTTTTTTTTATGAAAATGGAAATATTCATTGAAAACCTGATCCTCGTCTTCCATTAGCATATGTTATATATATTTAAATTTGCAAAATAAAAATAGCAAAAGTAAATTTCATTAAGCATTACTTGCGAATCTTTGAAAGCATTTTTTTCTCTTATGAATATTAAACAAAGTTTCGAGCATCCCTCCGCGCAGTTTGAGGGATGCTCGAAAATAAAAAAAAAATGAAAACGTTTCGCGAATTGCATAAGAATAAACTGGATTCTGTAATATGCTAATATAACAGTTGGGCTGACATGTTCGTAGGCTCACACATTGATGGAGCTACTAGTATTAAATCCATATGATTTTTAGTTAGCCCTCACCTTCAAAAGACACGTGCATAAATTGGACAGATGTTGCACTGTTAGTATCGGAGTTATTGCATTTTGAGTGAAGCAACTTTTGTTAGTTTGGAAAAAGGGATAAAAAGGAATTTCTTGTGTTAATTAAAGCGTTGCTTTTTGGCGAAAAAGAATACCATTGAAGCCGAGGTTTGGCTTGATAAACATTGTTCGGACATTCTATTCTTTTTTTTTTTCTTTTTTTGTACCATGTAGTTTCCCATTGTGCGACTTGAGAAGCATGGAGGATGAGAAGCTTAAATTGCAATTCTAATCATGCTCTTTGTAATTGCTTGTATTAACAAGGGGCCTGAGGGATTCTTTTAAATCACCCACCTTGATTTATAAGAAGTTCGTATTTAATTTGTGGTGTAAAATATCCCCAATAGGGCAGGAATCCGACTAACATGAGCATCTAACGTGCAGAAAAGTTCAGATTCGAATCCACTGATTGGCGGCGTCTGTTGCAGTCACTGCATTTTGAAACGAAACGAATCGGTGGCGATTATAGTAATTGATAGTCGGGCTGCTTGGGGACGATTCCCGGTGTTTTTGTGCTGTACTCCTAAAGACTCATTCACAGCAACGTGACGAAGGAGTAGAGATTTGTTTCGACCGAATCACTTTAAGCCGAATCGAGTTCCAGTCATTCCTACTACCTGGCAGTTTGGATTGTTTACTTCCAAGTAGGGAAGAATCCATCAAATATGTTTTTATTTGGCGCTTAGGATTGAGGTTAAAATACATATATACATATATTTTTCATGTTTATCAAAATTTTATTTATATATTTAAATGAAACTTATATAATAAGCCCAAGGCATAATTGTAAAACACATGGACTAATTTATTGCTTATTGCATAAAGATTTTACATTGAATAATAATGCAAAAACTTCATGTCGTATTTTTAAGCCTAAAACATTCATTAATACTATTAATAATTTGTACCAATTATTAATCTTTTATGATATTAATTATTTATGTAGAAACAGAAAGATATAATTGCCTGCGATTCTTGTGCTATTTCTTGCCAGCCATTTCCCCCTCACGTCACATATGAGAAGGCTTAAAGTACTTCCTTTTTTAGAAATTCGTCAAAACAGAAAGCCATTTTAGTTACAAACAGCAGTCACAGCAGAAAAAACAAAATAATAATCCAATTACTACAAGATCGAGCCATAAGAAAATGTCTATTCGCACTTTATTGGCTCCATTCAAGTCACAGGACGTTTGAGAATTGGAAATGGACCCACTTTGAGCGATCGTTTCGGCCATTGCGCGTTAAGGCTTGTGATGGGTGAACGTTTTAGGCGTTCACTTTGGTGTGAAGGTGGCTTAAAAGTCTTCCCTCAATGCCAGTAGGTGGAGGGGAATGCCTTGTGGTATATATAAATAAAACACGAGACTTGCTGATGTTGAAAAAAAGGCATTAAAAATAAAACTTTTTTTTTTTTATTCCCAATGCCAGATTATGAGCAGTTGCAGCAATAAAAAGAATAACGAAAAAAAAAAAAAAAAAAACAGATAATACAACAAAACATGCTGAAAGAGAGTTCATTAATGTAACATATCTCTCGCCTCCCAATATCGCTCGGCGAGAAAAAGTCTTGCTCAGAGCAGGACAGTGAAGTAGATGCGCGGAGTCCGTGGCCTCTCCAGAGCTGCATATCGGGGAAGGAACAATTTTGAACCTGTAAAGATGGTTTCGCAGGCAGTCGGTTGTCAAATTAGCCTCCATATTAGTAAAGACATCAATATCCTTCTCTCACAGACTCAGCAAATGCTCTGCGCGCTTGCATAATGCCAAGTTGTAGATCTTCTAGCCACTAAAAAGTGTAAACAGATGCACCACGGGAGGCAGATCTACTGCGCACCCTTGCCTTATTTATTGAGTTGTATAAAATAAAGGATGTCTGTGTATTTTTCTGTTTAGTTCCTCAGAGACAACGAATCCTCTCGGCTGACCTCTTCCTTCAAATGTGAAAAGTGTTAAAAATTCAATTATTTTATATTTCTTTTCCTGTAAGCAATTTTCCGCTGTTGTAAAATTATAATTGCTTATAATTTGCATTGTATTTAAATATACACTCAAGAGCCAAAACATTATGATCCCCTGTCAATAACGAGTTGGCCCACGTTTGGCGCGCAACACAGCTTCAACCCGCCTTGGCATGGATTAATACCACCCCTTAATACCACTTCCACCTGATCCCGTGCCTTCCACGTCATCCAGGTGAGTTCATTGCAAAATGTAGGGGTGGTCATAATGTTTTGGCTCTTGAGTGTATTTTCCAAAACAGCTAAAGAATTTCGAAAACCTTGTATAAAGTCACTTATAAAATCTTTTAATTGTGTTTCCTCCCAGTCCCCGGTCGTGCTGAAGGAAACACCCAAGCCCTACAGCTTCGGCTACGAGGCTCCGGCGATCGGAGGGCACAGCTCCAGGCGGGAGACCTCCGACGGCCACGGCAGGGTGGAGGGCTCCTACAGCGTGGCCGACGCAGACGGGCGCCTGAGAATCGTCGACTACTACGCGGACGAGACCGGCTTCCACGCCAACGTCAAGACCAACGAACCAGGAACGGCCAACCAGGACTCTGCTGACGTTTCGGTCCAGTCGTACGCTCCACCCGTCGTGGCACCCGTCGCACCCAAGGTGGTTGTTGCCCCGGCACCAGTTATAGCACCAGTGGCACGGAGGTGAGCCTTATTTTAATGCTAACAAAAGGTTCCCGCTAAAATTTAAAAAACCTAATATGCATCCAGATTTGTTTTTCTTTCTAATGCAGCTGGCAAATATTTAGACAGCTTGGTCTTAAGGTAAACGCTGCACAGACGTTACTCACTTTGCATTACTCAGGGGGAGCGCGTAACTTGAAGATAAGCCACGGAAGCGAAGTAACAATGCCCCCGCAACGCTCTACGATCCTATGAGGACCGGGACCTACGGTTTAAAGTGGATTCCGAACCACTATAAAAACCCATGGGCAAAGCCGGGATTTGAACCCGATACCTGCGGTACCGAACGCCAGAGCGCTAGCCACTCGGCCATCAGGCCCTTGAACTTCAGATTATTGAATGATTAATTTAATACTCCAAAACTTTAGAACCTAACTCCAGGAACCAAACTTGTCAAGAAATGCAGTCATTTCTATTACACCGGTTAAATACCATTGGAAATCAAGATTTTTTTCCATTGATTGACAAAATGAATGCAATACATTTCTAAAAAATCGAGGAAAATTAGTATATTTTACAATTTAAATTTTTGGAATTCAAGAATGATTTTTAAAAATTTTATTATTCAAAAAAAAGGGCCACAAAACTGCATATTTTTTGTTGGTAAACAGTAAGCATATAAAAATTAAGTGTATAAAGTGTTAAATGTCTGAATTTACAGTTTTTTTTTTCAAAATTATATTTAAGAAAAATATTTTTCTAACACTAAATATATATATATATAAATATATATATATATATATATATATATATATATATATATAGATAGATAGATATAAAAATTGGGCCTGGTGAGCGAATGGCTCAAGCGAACCCGAAGGGCAAGTGTCGGGTCGAATCCGGCGATGCCATCGATCCCCTTTTAACCGTAGATTCAGGGCTAACAGGATCGTAGAGTGTTGCGGGGGTACTGTCACTCCGCGTCCGTAGCTTATCTTCAAGCTACACGCACCTCCTGGGTAGTGTTAAGTGAGTAAAGTCAGGGTGGCGCTTGACTTAAGGCATCAACGACAATTGTTTAAGTGTTTGCCAGCTGCATTAGAAAAAAATTTATAAAAAATCAGAATCTAAACTTGAACTCTAATTTAAATTCACATTAGATGCATTGCTTCTTTGAATATGCACATATGAATATTTGTAAGATGCTCATGAGGGGATGCATGGAGCTTTAGCCATTTTTATATCAATAGAAATTGTTTTTGTGAGAATGTTCTTTTTTTGATCAATGATTTAACATTTTTAATGGAAATTTTAAAAATATCTTTTCTATCAGTGTAGATTAGGCAAGACTACAAAAATGTATTACACCATTTTCAAAATGAATTTTGATATGAATCCTCTTAAATTTCAAGGAAATGTAACATAATTTTTAAAGGCGCTTATTAAATACACCACACGCGTTGTGTAAAAATAAAATGATAATATAAAGAAGAAGATATTTTATTGTAAACCTGTAAACAATGTACTTATTCATATAAATAAATTTTCCCATTGTAAATGAGGATGAAATAACAGTTGGGCTGACATGTTCGTAGCCGGCCACATAGATGTCTCTACTAGTACTAAATCCATATGATTTTTAGTGAGCCCTAACCTTCAAAAGACACGTGTATAAATTTGACAGCTGTTGCACTATAGGTATGTGAGTTGTAGCATTTTTAGTGAAGCAACTTTTGTTAGTTTGGAAAAATGGATAAAAAGGAATTTTGTGTGTTAATTAAAGCATTGCTTTTGGCGAAAAAAAATACTATTGAAGCCAAGGCTTGGCTTGATAAACATTATTCGGACTTTGCTCCAGGAAAATCAACCGTAGAGAAGGGGTTTGCTAAATTTAAATGAGGCGAAATGAGCACCGAAGATGATGCACGCAGTGAACGCCCCAAAAAGAGGCTGTTACCGACGAAGTGACGATAGCTGAGAAGAAGTTGCTTGAGATAGCTGAGACCCTAAAGATATCAAAGCAATGTGTTGGACCTATCGTGAATGAATATTTGGATATGCGAAAGCTCTGTTCAAAGTGGGTGCCGAGCGAGTTGATGAACCCTAAAAATGCTATAACTCACACACTAATAGTGCAACAGCTGTCCAATTTATACAGGTGTCTTTTGAAGGTGAGGGCTAACTAAAAATCACAAGGATTTAATACTAGTAGCGCCATCTATGTTTGAGCCTAGGAACCTTTCAGCCCACCTGTTTTATACTAAAATACTTCTTTTATTTTTCAGCTATGTGGCTCCCGTTTCTTATGGTGTTTTGCCCGCCCATAATTCCTTATCCTATGCAGCTCCATTGACATATGATGGTGGATATTACTCACCCTATTATCAATCATATGCACCTAAATTAACATATTATAAGTAATTTTTAATCGACATGGACTGTACAAAACTAGAATGTGATTTAAGAACATGGAATTGTCAATTGATGGAACTTAACATTTGTTAAAATTCTGATATAATAATAAAATTGCAATTTTTTTTTATAAGGCGGTTTTGTATTTCTTCTACATGAATCGCAGCTCAGCTGGGGATAGACCCTGAATAACACTTATTTTGCTATAATCTGCCTCAGGTTCGAAACAGTAGCGACATATTCTTTAATTTATATTTTTAATTGCTTTTTAGGCTGACAAATAGACGACGCTACCATCATTAAATCCATATGAACTTCAGTTAGCCCTAACCTTCAAAAGACACGTGTATAAATGTGTTTAAATTTTACAGCTGTTGCACTATTAGTATGTGAGTTATGGCATTTTTAGTGAAGTTATAGCATTTTTAGTGTTCATCACGTGCAGTCCACTTGGCTGATTGGACTACGGTGTGAAATGATGGAGCCATGTTTCATCCATTATCACATATTGACGCAAAAATTCGGATTTATTACGATTGACAGCTCCAAACACTGCTTATAATCATCCATTCGTTGGTGTTTTGAGTCGATTATGAGCTCGCGCGGCACCCACTTTGAACAGAGCTTTTGAATATCCAAATATTCATTCACAATATGTCCAACACGTTCCTTTGATATCTCAGCTATCTCAATCCACTTCACTTTACGGTTATCAGAAATTATTTTGTGGACTTTTTGGACGTTTTCGTCGGTAACAGCCTCTTTTTTGGCGCTCACTGCATGCATCGTCCTCGGTGCTCATTTCGCCTCGTTTAAATTTAGCAAACCCCTTCTCTACGGTTTATTTTCCTGGTGCAAAGTCCGAATAATGTTTATCCAGCCACTCCTTGGCTTCAATAGTATTTTTTTCTCCAAAACGCGATGTCTTATTAACACTCGAAATTCCTTTTTATCCATTTTTTCAATCTAACAAAAGTTGCTTCACTAAAAATGCTACAACTCACATACTAATAGTGCAACAGCTGTCAAATTTATACACGTGTCTTTTGAAGGTTAGGGCTAACTAAAACTCATATGGATCTAATACTAGTAGCGCCATCTATATGTCAGGCTACGAACATTTCAGCCTAATTGTTATCCTTAAATAAATTATATTTCCATTTTATTTAAGATGGCATAAATACAGTATGAAAAATAAAAAGGAAAATATTTTAAGAATTGGATTTTATTTTAAAAAATATATAACCCTAACAATAACAATGGGAGAAAAAATAATTACGATTGATAAATAAGCACTGATTAGAAAGATTGTTAAAATAAAATTGTTGTGACTCATTAATTCAAAGTACTTTCCGAGAGCAACCTTATCTTTTTGTTTAGCTGTTCGACATAAATAGCTGTTTTTCACATTTCCAAGACACTACGTTGCGAAAAAAAAAAAGTATTTTGCATTTTCAGAAGAGATAATTTCAATAAATAAGATGAAAACTGCTGATAAGTTGGATTGAACAATGATATATAATAATTCAAAGACATGCATATTTTTTACTTTCTTCGGTAACTTTGACCGCATTTCGTGAGATGAAACATAAATTATTCTTTTTAAAAATGCATACGCATTTAAAGAGAAAAAATTGCTTTTAAAAATTTATTTAAATTTTATATTTTTGATGCAAATAAAATTGTGCACACCCTGTTTCTTTCTTTTAAAATGACACTGAAAAAGTCTTATTGGATTTAGTTTGATTAAAGTAACTAAGTTTGATTAACAAACTAATAGTGCAACAGCTGTCAAATGTATACACGTGTCTTTTGAAGGTTAGGGCTAACTAAAAATCATATGGATTTAATACTAGTCGCGCCATCTATGTGTCAGGCTACTAACTGTTCAGCGTCGCCGACAGTGTCTTCAGGAATGTCTTTTAGAGGGTGGCATAGGAAGCAAACCGTGAAGCTCCCACCAAGCATCTTGATTATCAATGCAAGACGGTTTTACACGCATTGTATCAATCGCCATCGAATCTCCTTGTTTCAGAAAGCATGCACTACAACAATGCTGCCTGCAGTAATATATGTGCTAGAAGAAAAACAGTAGAAGTACAGTGGGACGAGAATATGAAAACAGGGGTGTAACGAGGTTTTTTTTTTTTTTTTTTAAAGTTTATCTTTCTTTAAGTGACTTAGGGTGGATGATTTATTGCGAATATCTCACGAGAATTGATTGTATTTAATTGCTCAACAATTAAACGGCAAATTGGAGAAAATCAGAAAAGCTGACCTAACAGTCCAACATTGGTTGGAAAGTTTCTGTCTATGTTTACTCATTTTTAGAATAGAAATTGGTAGATGGTATTATCGTCTTCTTACAAGATGCATAACTTATGTATAACAAAGTAGAGAAAATCTATGCGAGTTTCTCTGTAGCAATTTATAAATTACAAAAGGAAGAAAATATATGCATTATCCATGTATGTATGATAACCTAATCTATGTATGATAAACTTATCTCGATAAATTTAGTCATATATTTGCATAAAAATTTATGTGTAGCAAAATTACACAATTGTATAACAAAATAACCATTTGACATATAATGTATTTTAAGTATAAAAATAGGGCCTGAATGGCCGAGTGGCTAGCGCTGTGGCGCTCGGTACCACAGGTTTTGGGTTCCAGTCCCGCCGGTGCCATGGATGTTTGGAGTGGTTCGGAATCCACTTTAAACCGTAGGTCCGGCGGGGGTGGTGTTACTCCGCGTCCGTGGCTTATCTTCAAGTGACACGCACCCCCTGGGTAGTGCAAAGTGAGTGACGTCTGTGCAGCGCTTACCTTAAGGCATCCACGACCAAGCTGTCTAAGTGTTTGCCAGCTGCATTAAAAAGAAAAGAAAAGTATAAAAATTGTTCTATTTAAGAATGAATTATATTTAAAATGGCTTTCACAGGTGTCCGTGCTCGAACTTTACAAAATATACATCAGTTTAAATGTATTTAATTAAAGGCTGCTCGAGTTCAACATTTCAGTTTAACTGAAAACGTCAGCAAATTAAGTATTTTATTTCCTAATGTTTGTTGAAACGAAGAATGTTAGCAAAGAAATCCGGGTGAGCAACAAAAAAGTCCTTCAACCTTTCTACGTGCCAAGTGCTGGCATGAAACTTGAAAACGTTTTGAAGGGGAAAATGGCGCATTTTCTGCGCTCCTTTGATAAAACAAAGACGAGTGATTTATATTCGATGACAGAGTAAGTGATGTTTCGTCATTCTTTCTTTCGCTATAGATTCTGTTCTGAAATGTTAAGCAGGTCGCGTGGGAGGACGAGGAGCGACGATCCCTTTCTGTTCGGATGTCACGCAGATTCGTGCTACGGGTTCGAAATTGCATCTTTTAGACAAATAAGGCTCCGCCAATTGACATGGAGAAGGTTGAAACGCCTTTTTTTTTTTTTAACTTTAACAGGTGGGCTGACATGTTCATAGGCTGACATATAGAGGGCGCTACTAGTATTAGATCCATATGATTTTTAATTAGCCCTAACCTTCAAAAGACACGTGTATACATTTGACAACTGTTGCACTATTAGTACGTGAATTATGGCCTTTTAGTGAAGCAACTTTTGCTAGTTTGAAAAAATGGATAAAAATGAATTCAATGGCTCCATCATTTCACACCGGAGTCCGATCGACAGTCAGTCGAGTGGACTTCACGTGATGAACACTAAAAATGCTGTAACTTCCCTAAAAATGCTATAACTCGCATACTAATAGTGCAAACAGCTGTCAAATGTGTACACGTGTCTTTTGAAGGTGAGGTCTAACTAAAAATCATATGGATTTAATACTAGTAGCGCCATCTATGTGCCAGCCTATGAACTTTTCAGCCCACCTGTCATGCATGTCGCACATTGCGCAAAGCTTCTGTCGTCAATGATTGACATAAAAGCTACTAGAAACTGAAACCTTATTCGCAGTTTGTGGGGCAGTATTGCGCTAGATACGAGATAAAATGAAACAAAATGTTTATGGTTTAAAATATATTTATTCATATTATCTATATGAAAATATTTTATTATTGAGATAATATTATAAAAATAGTTTTTAAACAATATATCTGCCAGTTTTATTTTATATTTCGGCCAGCATTATTATCACAGGAGGTTAAAATAATAATGGCAGGATTTTCTCTATTAACTACCTTTCCTTTGAGTGCTGTATAGTAAAAATTTTGCAAAAACGCTTAATATACCCTTCATTGAAGTGGAATTTGTTAGAAACAGAAAATTTATTCTAATAGCAAAATATTGAGAGACCTGCATGGAACAAATTTCTGAAGACGACATTTATAGATTGAATTTTATTTTTCACCCTCTTTGCAATTACAGCAGGATAAAATGGAGAGATGGGAGCGCTATTATGAACATGGAATATGTCCATGTCCCGCATCTCTATTTCAACAGGTCCTCTAAACTTCCTGAGCGTCCTTTGTTATCCGGATAGCCAGATTTAAATCCAGAATGCCTTTAAGGAGAATTCAATCAACAGCTTACTGAGTATGAGCGAGGCCTTCTAATCGCACTGCAATAAAAGTGTTGTTTGAATCTTTCTGTAATTTAACCGATATTACAGAAAGACTTGGCAGGGGGTGTATCAACGTGCATGATGCTTAGAAGCAGCGGTAACAATACAGTATAGTACCTTAAAATAGTATCTTCTCACAAGGAAGATACTCTCTTAAGAAGACAGGAGTCTGGCCATGCATGAGTCACTACAGAGAGGGAGTTTTAGCAACGCATCGTGCTGCATCGGTATTGGGACAAGAGGAACACAGAGAGCTGTACTAAAACTATTACCATTGAAATTTCTATGCCATTTGAAATGACTTCTCATTCTTTTTACTTGAAACTTGAATCAAATAAATATGCTACCTACATAAATGCTTTGCATAAATTTTATTCCTTTAAATTAATTTCTTCTTGGTAGTGGTATTTCATTTTCCAAGTGCTGATAGATGTAGAAGGTACAAACAAATCTATATATGCATAATAAAAAGTAAAGTTATTTGCTTCGTTTGTCTTATTTTCATGAAGAAAATTTTATTATTATATCTTCTTTATTATTCTAATTTATAAAATTATAATTTTCAGTGTGACACACACATACATAAGGTTTTAGGTATATAGATAGTGAGAGATGATTCATAAACAGTTTAAGAACAAATAATTCCTAAATAACTTTCAATATCTATTATAGGTTTTCCTTAAGAAAATCATATGAATAGGGCTTAGAGGCTGGTTGTACCCGACAAAATTTAACCATAGATCATCATTTATTAACTTAATTTTTTTTTTTTTTTTACACACCTTACTTTAGCAATTAAATATTCAAATTAGGCAACAATAACATCTGCAGTAGACAGACGGCCTTGGCCCACCATGGGGCTGTTGCGCCAATAAAGAAGATAACAATAATATTTCAAATAAAAAAAAAAAAGGAAAAAGAAAAAAAAAATATCAAAAAAGTATGTTTACGAAAAAAATAATAATAAATAAATAAAAAATGTAGCTTGAGTTTGATCATGATCATAGTAGATCTAGTAAAAGCTGCATCGTGGATTTATAGAGGGAAAATTTACGATGTTTTCGTGCGGCTGGTATCAAATAAGGGTAAATCAACGTGTGCTTTGACAATATACACTCAAGAGCCAAAACATTATGACCACCTGTCAATAAGAGTTGGCCCACCTTTGGCGCACAACACAGCTTCAACCCGCCTTCGCATGGATTAATACCACTTCCACCTGATCACGTGCCTTCCACGTCATCCAGGCGAGTTCATTGCAAAATGTAGGGGTGGTCATAATGTTTTGGCTCTTGAGTGTATTTCGTATTTGCTGGTTGGAGGATTACGTGTTTTTTTTTTCTGCTACAAAATTTTTCCGGGAAGGCATTTTTTTTCTCTTTCTCTTGTATGAATGTAGTATAAAAGCATTTTCTAATCAGGAACCTGCAGTCAATTTACCATCTTAATCTAATATCTGGGAATGCGTCAATTTCTCAAGATCTTTCCTAGTACCGAATCCACTGCACGTCGGACAAATTAATCTAATAAAAAAAAAAAACTCTGGGAAGGCATTTATCTGTCTTACTGTGTAGACTGTTCTATAAAGATGAATAGATCAAGGTCATCTGCTTAATGATCAACTCATCAATTTATCTACTCACGATTTCTTTTCTGTAATCAAAACAAACTAATTTTCAAGTTTTCTATCAAAACAACATACATATCATACACGACAAAATAAACAAAATTTTATAGTGTTGATAAACATCTTTAAATATAAATTAATTAAAATTTTAAATTATAAAAAAAGAATTATGTAAATATTAATTTAAACAAATTTAAAGAAAGCAGTAATTAGCGGTATGAAAATTAGTTAGCAGCCTTTCCAGCCGCAATTAAATCAATGTCAAAATTCGCCTTTCATCTTGTGTAAGAAATATTTGAATGTGTGAAAAAATATTTCTCCAAAATGAACTATACGAAAATGGCAACAGATCGATGTAAGCATCTCTTGTCTTGTTTTAATTCGCAGCTACAAATTAGCTATATAAATCTCATATTTTATCATAACAATGTTAAACTCTATTCTAGAAATTTAAACAAGCTACACAAATTTTAAATAAATTATAATGATGTCACATTTTCTATAAGTACAATCTTATGTGTATTAGAGATTGTGGTTTTTTCCCAGGAAAATAAAAATATTTGTATTAGTTGGAAATATAATTTTTAAAAAATAAATTCAGTTTAAGCGCCCCTAGAAGTTGCAATTTTTTTCTTCTTCTTAACCTTTAGTCTCGAATTTGATGAACTAATCTGATGGTGTAGTTCATGAAATAAGGTAATCCATAATAGCGAACAGTGATAAAAATGCACACAGATAGTAACCGAAAAACGAATAGCTTTATATCTGATACAGCGAAAATTTTATATTGAAATTCTCGTGCAGACGAAAATTCTAAAAACAGTAAACGCTTTTATCCAGCATTTGATGGTTTTGCAGTTTTTATAATCCCTAACTTATTAAAATGCTCGGTTTTAGATTTTCTTTTGGGGATTGGAGTGTTTGTTGATCTTGCCCGCCAGGTGGCGACACAGCACTGCTAAGATATTTGCCCAGTGTTTAGCATGACTGACAATTTACATTTCAAAACAGTGTAGAACTCATAAATTTGGGAATAATTTGTAACAAATTTTTCAAATTTTTTAACCGAAATAATGTGATATCAGATACTTAAATAGTTAAACAGGCACATGTGTATTATTTCCTACCATAGAATAGCTCGTCACAACTTGTTTTCACTATCATTGTACACTCATTCATTTTATCAAAGCAAGAATATTTTGATTTTATAGTGGCTAGAACGAAGAAATACTTTGTTGGATATTTTCATTGCATGCGCATGTTAAGAATGCGCTTAAACACATCTAATATGTGTAGGTTTAAGTCGTTTCAATTTTTAACTAGATGGACTTATCTTTAACGTACCGTTGAATCTATCTGAATGCCAGATAATCTGGCAAAACAACTTATTAGGCAATCACAAACGGGACTGATTTAAAAGCTCTACCTGTAGTTTACTAAATTATTACCTAAACTCTGCATCATAAGATCAATATACTCGAAAAGTCTACCGAAATATCAAGATCGACAGTTATGTTTTTGCAAAATTAAAAAAATTTCAAATTAGATATTTTCTATTAGCGAATCATAATTTTAATCAATAATATTATTTCATTAGAGTTTAAAGAATATGCACTGAAACCGCCAATTCTAATGCATCAACTGGATTACTTTGATTTACCCAGTAAGTTTATTTTAAGAAAGGGATTCCAGGCTGAAGATTAAATTATCGAAATAAATTCATTGATGCTGAACAGATCAGAAATACATTTCAAGATGAGCATCTTCAACGTTGAAAGAGCTAAAGAATTCGGAGTTTGTTTACTTCGCTTTTCTAGCCCATTGAGCAAAATCCGTAAGCACTTAATCTTTCTGAAATAGTAGCTCATTATAATGTTCGTCATTTGTAGAGAATTTTATTTTGACCAAGAACCACTTTGTAAACACACTAGTCTTTACATTTTTTTTTCTTTATCAATTACTCTTGCAAACTTGTTTTTATAAAGAGTTCAAAGCACTAAAGATTTTGGGTATTTCATTTAAACGAAATAATCACAGACGTTCTTAAAATTTGCTTATGATTAAAATTTACACCATTTAAACTTTTATGTATGCATAAAATAACAATTAAGGTTTTTTGAATTTATTTTGCTGTTATGGTTATATGCCCAAATTAATCATCTCTTGATAAGTATACTGTTGATTTCATCACGCGAAATTTTTATGTTTAACAGTAAAACAATTTATAATAGAAAGCCATTAAATTTTTTTGTAAAGTTTCTTTTCAGTATTTATGATGTTTCTGTTTATTATGAAGACAAATACAGTTGAGAAAAAATAAAATTTTTATTTGTGATAGGTAGCTTTCAATAAAGTTTAAAAAAATTTTTAAATGTAAGGCGAAAAAAACTGATAAATATGAAACAAGATAAGAGGTGATTGAACGGTCATGGAACACTCTTTGAGGAGTGGTGAAGCTTACTAAAACACTTTTGTGCTGGAATGTAAAATCCAAAATGATGTGTTGAGGAACGAACAGACTTTCAAACGAATTTCTCGCAACAGTCAACTGCACTTCACTTGTCAAATTGCAAATCCACTGGCTGGCAGCCCCGGCAGCAACAGGTGGGTTTTTTGCCATAACTCCACGAGAAATCATCTGAGAGACATGCCATTCAGAAATGAGGGAGAGTATTATGTACGTAAAGGATGACGAAAGCGCGCGAAACGACACTTTTTGTTGATTCCGAACTCTGCAACTACACTGGTGACAGTACGCCCCTCCACCAGCTTTCCGATCATTCCTCCACGTGAAGTCGTCCAGGTGATTTCTTCTAGCCACATTTCACGAACTGACTCACTGGCACTTGCAGCGAATAAGTTGAATTGCGTCTTCGTCCTTCAATCATATACCAAACTACATGAGTTTTTATTCTACTGTTGAGCTACGCGCGCCGACATCACGCGTTTTGCGTACGCTCACGTCGCCTCCGACGTTTCGTTCCTGATATTTGCATACACATGACGTTTCTACTGACTTACGTGTTCATTGTACTGATCTCCAGACCTCCTTTTTTGCAATTTCATGGCTATCTGCAAAAATTTTTACATTGTTGCTTAAGTTTTGCACACCAGTGTATTTAGATAAAAATGTTTGGATAAGCGGTGGATCAGTCGATGATTGTTTGATAAATCTAATTGATATTCAAAGGAATGTATTTATTACAAGAAAAAATGCATTATAGTAAGTTATTGCTTTTGCATTTCTCATATGACATTATGGTATCAACTCATGCAGAGTTTTGACACTTATTTTGTACAATAGTCATTCCATGACATGTTGAAAATATTTTTTTGATAAGGATCAATTTCATGGCTGTCTGCTAAATTTTTACATTGTTGCTAAAGTTTTGCACACCAGTGTAATTTACGTGGCTCCAGTTGACTCAGTTGAGTACCTTGAAGATCCATTGCGACTGCAAGCATGAGCGAAATGCCTGGACTCTTTGGAACTGTCCGCCAATCATTCCTTCGAAACTACGAATTCGAATATTTATTGCAAACATTGAATCAAAGAAACACTTTGCAATGATGTTGTCAATAAACAATGTTTTTCTTTTCATGTCTCGTTTTCTGTGTTCGTGGCTCAACGTGTCATTTCCGACCTCATGTTCCTATACAAAAAAAAAAAAGTTTCAATAAGCTGTACCACCACTCAAAGGGCCACCCATGATCGTTAATCACCCTGCAGTTTGAAAAGTATATACGAACGAAAGTGATCTGTAACGTATTTCATTTTCTCAATAATGATTAAGGATTTTAAATTATTTATTCAATTTTATTTACTCAAAATAATGATTTTCTCATAATTTACTCAATAATAATTTTCTCAATAATTTCATTTCAATCTATAACGTATTTAATATTTCAATCACCATTTCTGAAATACACCCTTATTCCTAAAAACTCAATGTCCTAACTACTAACCACTAACTAATTGTCAAACTAATGCAATACTGAAACAATACTTATTCTGCGCATTTAGTTATATCTCTTTTTCCTCATCTTTAATCCATTCCAGTTCTTTGCATTTATGCCATATAGGAAATGAATTCTTCTCAAAAGAGACAAAGGAAAAATGATTCATATGTCCCCATTAAAAACCTTGTTGTTATTACCATATGATAGGGAATGTGTAAAATGATTTAAATACAGCTTAGAGCTGAATTATACAGATGTAAAATAAGTTCGATGAAAAACATGTATAAATTAAAATGAACCAAATTTAATTTTCCCTTTTATTTCTCTTTTTCCGTCTTTATCTCATTGAGGATCACCGAATTTGATGTTGACTGCTGCTTACTGCTCAGGAAGTCTCGAAATGGGGCATTGCCTGGTCATTCCAGACATTGTTTGTGTGGTCTAGTACTTTTCTTCAAAGTGTTTTTCATCCATTCGTATAGCAAATATTTTAAGTCTTATTCCAATTGAAAGTGGCATTGCTAATAAAAGCCGTATTCCAAATAAAGATTATATTCCATACAAACTCTATTGCAAATAAAGTTCATATTCCAAACAAAGATTGTCTTCAAATAAAGATCTATTGCAAATAGAAGTCGTACTGCAAATGAATATTATATTACAAAAATATCTCAATTCAAATAAAGATCTGATTGTAAAATAAAGATCGTATTTCAAATAAAAGTTACATTTCAAATGAAAGTTATATTCCAAATAAAGATCTATTCCAAAAAAAGGTATAAATGTATATATCTCTTCCAAATAAAGATATATTGCAAAAGAAACGCCGTATTCCAAATAAAGATTATATTTCATATAAAGTCGATTCCATTTCTATTCTAAAGTCTATTCCCAGTCTTTATTCACATTGTAAATAAAGGTTGTATTACAAATAAAGGTTATATTACAAATAAAGATCTATTGTCTTCCTAATAAACGAGTCGTATTCCAAATAAAGGACGCATAACAAACAAATTTGTTCTAATCCAAATTAGACTTATATCAAATACGACACATTACGACACAGACGCATATCAATGTACACCAGGATTGCTATTTTCATCAAGAATATTCCATAGTTTCAGGGTTTTTGATTTCCTTTTAATTCTGCTCACCAAATTAAATATACATTGAATACTGCTTCAGTTACTCTTCTGTGTTCATTCCAAATGAAAAGCAACCAAATTCAACGAATGCAACTACATGTCCTAATATAGTTGGATTAAATCATTTTTACATTGTACATCATCAAAAGTACATTCTAGTAGTTTAGATTGCCGTTGTTGACTGGTAAAAAGTAATATGAATTTTATTCATTGTTTGAATATATTTAACAATAATAAAATTAACCTAAAAATGCTGAGAACGTTTTCTTTTTTTCACGGATTTCAAAATATTATGGCCAGAGCTACTGTTCAGTGAAAGCTAAACATCCGATTTAAAAGCGGAAACGAACGATGGTCAGACATACGCAACGAAATAAATTTCTAAAAGAAAAAAGTTTGATAGTCATCCATTTTCTCTTGAAATTATGCAATTTATAGTTTTAATTACTAACAAGTAATATAAAAAAGAAATTTTTAAAGTCAATTCCTACTTTCTTTTCACTCTATTTCAGAAAGTTCTTTATAAATAATGTTCATTTATTTTTTTTTTTAAGTATATCTGGCGCCATCTATTGTTAGATATATGCAACTTAAATCTAAAAAAAACTAAAATTTATTAATTAAATTTAATGAATGAATTAGTATTTGAAAAAAAACTGTATTAACATCCAGTGTCATCCACTACAAGTTCAAATGAATAAAAAAGTATTTTATGAACGATTGAAAATGTGAACAAGATATATATATAGGGAGAGTGTGAGCTAATAGAAGGAATTGAAAAATTAAAAAATTATTTTGTTGTAACTTTGCCAAAATTAGTTTTTCTCTCCCATTGCATTTTAATTCCTCTCACTTATCCGTCTGTCAATTTTCCAACTCTATAGGAAGGTCAGACAATAAAAGAGTAACTAAGCATAAGAGCATCCATTATGATGGTATAAATTTCATTTTAAAGAAAAACGATTGCTATAGGACAGGGGTCTCCAAACTTTCCCAGCCTTAGGGCCATACTGTTTCTCCAGTAAGTACCAAGGGCCAAAACGGATTTTTAATTTTTCTGCCATAATCTATAACTTCTAGATTTCTGAATAAAGTTTACAGATCTAAGTTAACCGATGAGCATCTTAAATCTCTTTTAATAATTGGTACAAGTAAAATTGATCCACAACTACAAACTATTGTCAGTGAAAAATCACAATTACACAAATCTCATTAGTATTTTTTTACAAGTGGATACGCCGCGGTTTCATTCGCGTTAATTTAGCTTTTCCGTTCCTGGGGATTTTCAGGATAAAAATCATATGTTTGATTCAAGATATATACATTCCAAACATCGATATATATACATATACGATATTCTTTACCCCAATATAACTACCGAGGGTAACCGCGGGATGTTCAAAAGTTTATAATGTTAGCGGGTTCATTTCAATTATGTGTTAGTTGTTATGCTTAAGTTAAATTTTCTGCGTATTATGCTTGTCATGAAGCTATACCTAGCAAGTCAATAAAACCGAGTTATTATCCTTCTGTGTTTTTATCCAACTTATTACAGCCACAATAAGCTATTCGCTGTCGCGGGCCGGATGGATGATACTGGCGGGCCGTAGTTTGGAGACCCCTGCTGTAGGACAACGTGGCAATTTGAATAAAATATATTTTATCTTTATCACATTAAAGCTCTCAGGAATTCAAATAAAATCCTTCACAAACTACAACAAAAACTAAATTAGAAGAAGTTTTCCAAAACAAATGGTAATTGTTATTTATGGAATGGATCCAAGAGGAAGCTAAATGAACTATAACCTAACTTCAAAAAAAAAAATTCACCGGTCGGTAAATGCAGTATGTTGTTGGAGACAAAAATAAGAAAACTCTTCTCAGAATGACAACGAGAGATCTGATAAAGAATGTTTTCGTTGATTTTGAAAGAAATAACGAAAAAAGACATTTAACTCAAAAACCGAAAAAAAAAAAACCCCATTTTTCGCAAGCGTCCAATAATTTTCCGTAAATAAAAAATTTTTCTAAGACGAAAAATACTTGCATTTAGTAGGGATTTGTAATAAAATAGAAATTTTTACAGGCAATGCACCCTTATAAAAATGCACCACTCAAGTTGCAACGTATAGATTTAGGAAAAAAGATCTTACCGCAGATCTCACCTCAATATCTGATATTAGCACAGTTTCTTCCGTGCTGTTTTCCTTAAGCGTGCATTTCAAGTCTTTCGTAACAAGACTTTCTCTGGCCGGTCACGTGAGCATGTGATGATAGTTATTGCCCTGGCGTAGAAATGGGTTTTCCCACAAGGTGACTCATTTTTCTTAACAAATAGGATTGAAAGGTGGTCATAAAACGTGATGATTACGTGTTTCATACTGATTATGCTAAGTAATATTTAGATCTGGGTGCTTAGAAGATCTATCTCCCCGTGGTGCACCGGGTAACACTTTTTTGAGTTGCTAAAAGATCTGCAATTTGGCATTAGTGTTAGATTAACGAACTCTGTTTCAGCGTGTTTTGTTGTTGTATGTTGTATGTGTTTTTTTAATTTTTTTTAAATTTTATATATATATTTCCAATGGCAGATTATGTTTTGTACAGATTATGTTAATACAGCATGTTTTGTTGTGTTATTTTGCTGTTGTTATATGTTTTTTTCTTTTCGTTGTTCATTTTTTGCTGTAACTGTTCATAATCTGCCATTGGAAATAAAATAAAAAAAAAAAAATAGATCTATCCCGATAGAATACTCTGACTACGAGCCAGTGCGTGATAAGCACTAGAGGCAAAATTAGGTACTTCTAGAATTAGAATGTTGTTTTGTTTCACATCGGCAAAGTCAAGGGTTTAAGCAGTTACTTCATCAAGATATTTTTTGGTAAATAAATGGCGACAGTAATCAATTGGATTGTCAACGGAAACACGTTGCACACCCTGATTTTGTGAATGGCAACTGTTCCGTTGTCATTTTTCTGCATTATATTTCCTACCCTACTGGAATCATGTTGATGACATGTCGCACCCTTGCAAGTCTCCCTCTTCAGAATCCATTACATCGTGGATTGAAAGGTGGTTATAAAACGTGATTACGTGTTTCATACTGGTTATGCTAAGTGATATTTAGATTTATCTCGATAGAATACTCTGACCACGCGCATGCGCGTGATAAGCACTAGAAGCAAAATTAGGTACTTCTAGAATTAGAATCTTGCGGTTTCACGGCGGCAAAGTCATAGATTTGATTACTACGTTGCAACTTGAGTGGCGTATTTTTATACTAGAACACAAGGGTGTATAGCCGGTAACAATTTCCATTTTATCAAAAATCCATAATATTTTTCACCGCAGAAAAATTTTCTTATTTACGGAAAATTTATTACACACTTTTGCAACACCGGTTTTTTTTTCTGGTTTTGGAGTTAAATGTCTTTTTCTTTATCTCTTCAAAATCAACAAAAAACATTCTTCATCAGCTATCTCGTTGTCATTCTAAGAAAAAGAATTCTTATTTTTGTTTGTAGTTGCTTCATCATTTTTGGTAAATAAATGGCGAAAGTAATCAATCAGATGGTCACGGGAAACACGTTGCCACTCGCACTCTGATTTTGTGAAACGCAATTTTGGTGTTGTTGTGGGGTCATTTTTCTACATTATATATCCTACCCTACTGGAATCATGTTGATGACATGTCGCACATGTCTCCCTCTTTAGAATCAGAAATATAATGGGTACCTTGGAGAAGAACGGATTCGTTATCACTGTCGTAACAAACATCAGTCGCCCGATTAATATGTAATTCCATAGATAGGTTCATCTACTACTGTGCCCAAAAAGAAAGACCAATTTTTTTTTTTCAAAAACTCTTTATTTATTCTACCAAAATTATTTCATCGCCTTCAATGTAATCCCCTCCAGACACAAAACTCTTATGCCAACTTTGTTTCCAATCCTCAATGCATGCTAAAAAGTCATCGGCAGGGATGGCCTACAAAGCGCGCGCCGATTCTTTCGTTGAATCTCTTTAATCGATTCAAAACGATATCCCTAGAGTGGTCTTTTGAGTTTAACGAATAGCCAGATGTCGTACGGTGCTCAATCAGGTGGAAACGGTGGATTTGGAACGATATGAGTTTCATTTTTGGCAAAATGTCGCGAAGAAACAATGCAGTGTGAGCTGGCGCATTCAATGTCAAGTTAAAAGTGAAATTTCACACAGATGCCAAGGACAGTGCCAACAATCTAAAAAGGGAGGGGGGGTTGAATGTGAAATTCTATATACTCGGGAAATATAAATTGAAAATTGGTTTTACTTTTTGCGGCACAGTAGTAAGTTCAACCAACACATTTGCAGCTGTTAGATGCTTATTAGATGGCATTTTCGTTTCAGAAGGAGTGAATGCCTGGCAGAACTAATCGTCTCTATAATTCATATTACAAGATTTTAAAAAATAACTAATAAACCTCTAAATTTGAAACTACATACCTTTACAACTATCTTCTTCTGACCTTTACTTCACTCTAATACAAGCAAACATACTTAACATATTGCCGATCGATTTGTTTTTGTTTTGCCACTCTACGGTCATCTTCTGCAAACGAGGTTTGGTTTGGCTTGGTTGTCGCTCTACGGTCATCTTATGCACATTTTAGGTTAAACAGACCGGGAACTACAGTTTAAAGTGGAATCGAACCACTACAAACATCCATGGCAACGCCGGGACTCGAACCCGAAACCTGTGGTACCGAGCGCCAGAGTGCTAGCAACTTGGCCATTCAGGCCCTGTACAAATGAGGGCTAAACAGACCGGAACCTACAGTTTAAAGTGGATTCCGAACCCCTCACAAACATCCATGCCCCCAGAATTGAACCTGAAGCCTGTTACCAAAGGCCAGAGCGTTAGCCTCTAGGTATTGCCGATTAAAGTGGAGGCAAAATGCTGGGGCGCAGCTCTTCCCAATTGAAAAGCATGACTAATTACTGAGATAACACCACGCTCTGGAGCGTGATTAACTATTTAGAATTTATACCATATCACGCGCTGGTACGAGATCGAAAGTGAAAGTGTTAAGTAGATCGCGCCCTGCACAAAATTCATCCACTATTAAGCTATAAAATGAGTATTAAAAGAAAGAGCTTCACAATTTTTGTAAAAACTTGGACACATGCAACAAATTTTGTAGGAAAGGCTTTGAGTTGGAGAAGATGATTATGATGTATTATACGATACTCATGTCCTATAACAGGGGTCTCCAATCTACGGCCCGCCAGTGTCATCCATCCGGCCCGCGACAGTGAATAGCTTATTGTTGCTGTAAATAAGTTGGTTAAAAAAACACATTAAAACACTAGAAATTATAGATAATGGCAGAAAAATGAAAACGGTTTTGGCCCTTGGTACTTACTGGAGTAAACAGTATGGCCCGAAGGCTGGAAAGTTTGGAAAACCCTGTCCTATAATAAATCGTATCAATACTTAAATCAGTTATCCTTTTTTTCACGTTATCTGCTCTCTGATCTCTCAACAATTTATATTCAACAATTTTTTTCCATATACAAACTTCATTATAATTTTGGACCAATTCATACTATCATACTTTTATATCAAATTTTTGATAATACTATGCCTGTAAATTTCACTAAAAATTATTCTCAGTATATTATTTTCAATTTTTTTCTGTGTTTTCCTACAGTGTTTCAACAAAGTTGTGTAAAAACATGAATTTCTTCTATTTACCGCAAATTTTAGTTTTCATTTGCTACGCACGTATTTTAATGGAAACCACGAAATGCATACCTAAATTTCATCATTGTTACACATAATACCTATTAACTAATCAAAATAAAGATGAAACAATTAAAAAAATTAGAATTGCACATTTCATGAAAAATAAACTATAAAAATATTTCCCGCAACTTTTATTTTGAACAATTTTCCATTAACGCTCTAGTTTATCGCAATTCTTTTTTTCTCAAGGGGTCATTTATACGCCAACACATTGAGACCTTTCGCATCACAAGTAGCTACTCCATCACCCAAGTCCTTATTTCGCAGCATGCATCGAGCGATATATCGTAAAAAAGGGTTTATCGTCTGAAATCTGAGGCACGTTTCAATTATGGCATGTGGCAGCACTCAGTGATAACACTTAAGAACGCATTTGGCTAGTTGCGGTGCTGTTTTATGACACGGCAATGTAGATGCAAAGTAACAGTTGGGCTGACATATTCGTAGGCTGACACATAGATGACGCTACTAGTATTAAATACATATGATTTTTAGTTAGCCCTAACCTTCAAAAGACACGTGTATCAATTTGACAGCTGTTGCACTATAGATATGTGAGTTATAGCATTTTTAGGGAAGCAACTTTTGTTAGTTTGAAAAAATGGATGAAAAGGAATTTCGTGTGTTAATAAAGCATTGCTTTTTGGCGAAAAGAAATACTATTGAAGCCAAGGCTTGGCTTGATGAACATTATTCGGACATTGCATCAGGTAAATCAACCCTTAGAGAAGTGGTTTGCTAAACTTAAACGAGGCGAAATGAGCACCGAGGACGATGCACGCCCCAAAGAGGCTGTTACCGACGAAAACATCAAAAAAGTCCGCAAAATAATTTCTGATAACCGTAAAGTGAAGTGGATTGAGATAGCTGAGACCCTAAAGATATCAAAGGAACGTGCTGGACAAATCGTGAATGAATATTTGGATATGCGAAAGCTCTGTTCAAAGTGGGTGCCGCCTGAGCTCAATAACTGACATACTAATAGTGCAACAGCTGTCAAATTTATATATGTGTCTTTTGAAGGTTAGGGCTCACAAAAAATCATATGGATTTAATACTAGTAGCGCCATCTATGTATCAGCCTACGAACATTTCAGTCCACCTGTTGAGAAACAAATTATAAAATTTTATAATGCGAATTTTTTAAAGCGTGCAAATAAATTTTATTAAACAAGGAAAATTTAAGACACTTTTAGTCTACTTACAGACCATTTTTCCATTAATATATTTTTGAACAATCAGATTAAAAGCTCAGTAAGAATTAAAGAAAATTACGGCTAAGAACTCTGAACAATAAATTTAAACAACTGCTGCTATAGTGTGAGTGTTTTAGTATAAATATAATAATGGTTTGATGTTTTTCATATATTTATAAAATTCCTAAGTTCCTCAGATAATTTATTTTCTTACAAAATTTTAAATAGAAAATAAATCTTATATTATACTACAAAATGCCAGCATGTATTTTAAATACATAATTCATTTTTAGTGCTAATAGGATAAGAAATAAGAAAACCAATAAAATAATGCTAAACTGGTTTTTATTATTTTTAAATGAATCCTATATTATAGAAATTCGAAGTCTAATCTTGGAAAACGAACAAAACGGTAACTGCCAAGGATGCACGCACTTACTTAAGACCGCAGAGATCCCTTCTAGAGTCGGAAATTTTTCCGATTCTATTTTCCTACCTTGGGATTAATGAAAAATATTATTATATTAAATATATATACGATGAAGTTATCACATATTAATTGTTTATTAGCATTTATCTGGTATTACAACAAACGTAAATATTATATATATATTTTTTCTTTCTAATGCAGCTGTCAAATATTTAGACAGTTTGGTCTTGGATGCCTTAAGATAAGCGCTGCACAGACGTTACTCATTTTACATTACCAAGGGGGCGCGTGTATGCCTGTTTGTCTCGTGTGATGGCATCAATTTCTCTTTTTTTTAAATTTTAAAATGCAATTCTTTGCGAAAACCGATTTGTTGCTAGTCACATTATTTGGATTGAGTTAAAAATTATTGTGATATACTACAAGTGATGATAAAACAATCATGCGAAACCATTGACAAATCCTCCTCCTCATTTCTGATAAATGTTTATTTAAGGTAACCGACAACATTCAAATCACAAATTTCGTGGAAAAAAACCCGATGAAACTAATAAATTTATGAAACCACTAGAAGTCGAGATATGACTGTAACATCACTATCTATGAGTTTGCTGAATTTATGCATTCAAAATTTTCAATTGAGTTTCTGAAAAACTGTACTTTTTAGTACGATAACATCCACAATAATTTTATAACATGGATGTTATAATAATCACCAATATAACTGTTATAATAATTTTAGGATTTAATGACGATTTAACTATGTTTTAATGACGTTATGCATGCATTGAATTAAATACATTTTAAAAATACATTCATTCGTCAAAAAACTACACTTTCTTAAATTTTTACCAGATTTTAACAAAAAAATTTTATTATTATTATATATTTTTAAATTTTTTTTTTTTTTTTTATTAAAAACTATTACGTATTTTTTATGTATATTATTATGTATTTATGTATTCATGTTTGTCAATGTTTTGTGATCTAATTTAACAATAACATAAAAATGTCTATAAAACATTACTTAAACGTCATTGAACATGCTTGGTTATTTTAAAAATCTCTTAAATTTTAAAGACACCTCTAATAGTAAATATATAAAAAAACTACGAAAAATCAAAAATAAAATTTTATTCAACTTTCTCAATATATTTTAGTACATCTGCTGTGGGAAAAAAGAACCAAAATTGTCTTCTATTTTTTTCCAGTTTATTGTACTCATCACAAGGTTAATAGTCGCACACACAAGTCTATTAATTCTTCTGTCGCCAGATAGGTTGAGCAAATTCATTCTTGTCACGCTTCGCTTAATTCTAGATTCGTAAATTTCCGGCGAACTATGAGCTGTCATCTCTGCTTCGATTTTCCCTTTCAAGCGACGGACCTTTGATCCGGGCACGTTGGAAAGCAGCAAATTTTCATGAAATGGCCCACGCTTATGCCCACTAATTGCTCAACAGTGGACAGCCTGTTCCAGTATCTTTTGACTAGCTCTTTAGAGAATAAACGGTAGTAATATGTTATGCCAGGGGTCTCCAAACTACGGCCCGCGGGCCAAATCCGGCCCGCAAGTGTCATCCATCTGGCCCGCGACAGCAAAGCGCTTATTGTTTTATTATTATTTTTTTTTTTAAACACTGAATGACAAATTCGGTTTTATTGACTTGCTAGGTAAGCATAACAACTAACAAATAGTTGAAATGAATCCCACTAACATTATAAACTGGTGAACATCCCGCGGTTAATCTCTCTAGTTATGTTGGGGTAAAGAGTATCGCATATGTATGTATATTGATGTTTGGAATGTATATATCTTGAATAGAACATATGATTTTTATCCTGAAAATCCCTCAGGAACAGAAAAGCTAAATGAACACGAATGAAACAGTGGGGTAACTTGTAAAAAAATACTAATGAGATTTATGTAATTGTAATTTTCACTTACAGTAGGGGATCAATTTTACTTGTACCAATTATTAAAAGAGATTTAAGATGCTCATCGGTTAACTTAGATCTATAAACATTCTCTGTGTACTTCATTTTGGAGAATCAAGCGAATTTAACAAGCGTATACTCGTTCAGAACGCGTACTCGGCGACTAGTCTAGAAATTCTAGATAATGGCAGAAAAATTGAAACGGTTTTGGCCCTTGGTACTTACTGGAGTAAACAGTACGGCCTTAAGGCTGAAAAGTTTGGAGATACCTGTGTTATTCAGTCATTTAGACATTAATTTTGATTTTCTTTTGGTAACCTGTTGCTTTTTCTGTTTAAGAAAACATATTTTAAGGAATTTTTTTTCTCGTGTTAGTTATTATTCAAGGCTCACGATATTCAAAATCATTTTTCAAAGAGCTTGCACTCACTTTATGTTATTTTTATTGTTGAAAAAAAGTGATACAGAAAAGTAGGCTAGATGCAAATACTTAAGAAATTAAAAATCATAAATCACAGATGACAGTTAGACATTTATTAATTACGTTTAGGGATTGCAATATCGGTATTCCGGGATACCGAATACCGTTATTTTGAGCCATTTGTACAATTTTGTAATACCGGTATTCACAAGTTTAAATACCGTTTTTTCGGTATTTACTAGAAATTTAGAATTCTTAACTGTGAAGAATTCTTATCTGTGAATTCTTATTCAGAATTCTTATCTGAAAACTAGAAATTCCTATCTGTGAAAACAAGGTTGTAGTTGTGAAGAAAGTGTGTAATATTTCGATATTTTTTAAATTGGTGAGTTTGTTATTCACATTGTATTTGCATATCAAACTCTAGAGTTCAAAATAAGTACCACAAATTTAAAATTACTCTAGTGGTTGGAAAGAATAGTCAAAGTGGTTTTCAATGGCATCTATGATTTTGGAATAGTTTTTGTTAAGTTAAAACTATTGTTTCCATTTTGCCAATTAGAAAAAAATAATAGCATTTAAGTTCTTATACTCATTATGTATATATATTAGTAAATAAGTACTAATATTAAAATATTCTGCACATTTTTCTTCTTTTGATTTTGATTAACAAAATTTCTCAAAAATTTCAATGACTAAACTGTTAAAAAATGACTGCTTCTAAATGAATACAACCCTTTGAATACAAGTGAAACTATTTCATCATGTGTTTCATTTGAGAAAAAAAAAACATGATTTCTTTTTATAAACTGAAATCGAATCTAGGAATATCAAAAGTGTTAACATTCTTACGCGGAAGTAATATTTTCTTTTGTATTCGAGTTTCAATTAATCTTCTTTTGTATTAAAAAAGACAACACGAAGCTTACACAGTTAAATGGCAAACAACAGAACAAATTATTAGAAAATATATAAATATTAGAGGTTGGAAAGAAGAAGAAAAAAATGTACAAAATTATTAAACACTTAAGTGAATATGCACTGTTATCAAGACTTTTTAAAACAAATATTTGAAGATTAAAAGGAACAGCAAACAGGAAAAAGTAATTAAAAACGAACGAAACAGTACACACAAAATAAACAATAGACTAACAAAAATTAAGGACTAAACAAAATTTATTAAAGCCTATGATATTTAAAGATTATAACAAATGTTTAGAATACAGCCAAATGTTTCTATATAAAAATATGAAGAAAGAACAAACAATACACACAAAATGAACAATGCACTCTCAAACAACGAATTAAGAGCTAAAAAATTATTAGAACAAATATTTGGAATATAGACCGATATGTAAATATAGAAAATTGGAAAAAAAAATAAATAAGCGATACATAAAAATTCATTAATAACAAATCAAGGGATAAACAAAATTTATTTAAATCAATGTTTAAAATACAGTATGCATATAAATGTTAAATATGCAAATATAAAAATTTAAATAAAAAACCGAACACACAATACACAAATAAACAACGCATTCGTAAAAAATTAAGTGCTAAAAGAATATATAGATATATTTTAAACAAATCATTACAGTATAGTGTGCATATAAATGTTAAATACGTAAATATAAAATGTTGGAGAAAGAAACCGAACAATACGCACAAAATAAAATTTTTGATACGATGATGGAAAAAAAAAAAATGATAAAAAATGCATTAAACAAAATTTATTAGAACAAAGAATATAAAAAATTTTTAAATATAAAAATAAATTGGTAAACTAATAAACAATATACAGAAAATAAACAATGCCTCAAAAGAAATTAATTTCTAAGCAAAATGTATTAGAACAAATGTTTAGAATACACAACCAGGCACATACATCGCCCAACGAAAAGTAAAGCACATTTACGATTAACAAATGTACTAATGCAAAGAACTTTTTAGTTTGAAGATTCCATACCTGTAATAAAATTTGAAAGTGGATTTGTTTAAAATAGCAATTATACTTTTACCCTACACTTCAAGGCACTTTTTGCAGTTTTTATTTCCGACTATTCCCCAATGTAATACATGCATGTGCAGAAATAAGTTTCAGTATTTAAATTTCTGTGGAAAATTTGGAGTGTCTCAGTTTACCTTCTCTCAAAACATTATGAAGTGATATCAATGATGAAAAGAATCTAAACAGATATGAGTGTTTCATTTTAATATTATTATGTCTGTTTTGCTAATATATATTGCGAAAGTGATGTTTTTGTAGTGATGTAGGTTATGTTAACATAAAATAATTCAGCTTGATGGAAAGTTTATTATTATAGTAAAATCAAAAAAATATTTTTAAACTCCCAAACGATTTGAGACAAACTAAAAAATGTATCGCAATACTGATTCAAATCAGTCTATTTTTAGACTTCATTGAAAGAAGAAAAATAGCAAAGCGTTGCTCAAGGATGAAATTAGATAAACAGTATCTTCCTAAAGAATGTAATCTTACTTTATGGAATATTAAATGCTGATTACTTAACTTAAAGTTGATAATTTTACTGACTTACCAAATAAGGAATGTTAAGTAAGAATGCATAATAATTCGTTAAGCAGGACAAATAAATTAAAATTCGAAATTTCATTATTTAATTGTTCATTTTTTGTAAATGAAACAAAAGTATGTTATGTTCATTGAGTTGCAAAAATCAAATTTTTAATTTATTTACTCTATGACTGACAGGTCTGTGAATGTTGTTTTCATAGATTTATATCATACACTAGACATAAAGCATAAAATTTCTTAAAAATCATTGTTAAAAATACAATGATTTAATTTTTTAATTGAATGTCCACCTTCATGTTTATCAAGTATTTTTAATAGATAAAACATTTAAGTGTATTTATAATCAGAAATAATTGAAAACTGGATACCAATTACATGAATCAAATCTTAATACTGTTATGATTTGACAATACTAAGTTGACTGAAAAAAAATAGTTTTGTTATTTATCATGGATGCATCCGTGAGTTTTAATCCAATAATAAAATACAAATTTCTCTTAAAGACAAAATTCTTTCGTTAAAAATTCTTCTTAAAAATTTCTTCAACAAGTTAACTTTAGTTGTTAACTTGTTGAAATATATTTTTTAAATATTAGTTTAATCTACATAAATTAGAAATGTATGGCGCATGAGATGATAACTACATGTCTACAGATAGTGTTTGTAATTCTAAAATTTGCTTTCTATTATGCTATAATTACTTTTAAATTGCTACCGCTATAAAACAAATTTTTTGTATAGAGTTTAAATCATTTTATTTAGCATAGAAACAAAGCTTCATATGCTAAAATTAATTAACGTAAGTTTTACAGGTATTGAATATCTCGTAGTAGTTGGTATACCTTTTATTTCCATGGTGTAATTTCTGTTTGCAATATTTCTTCTGATACATTTATCTTAAAAAATTTCATATAATTTTGGTTGTAAGAAAAAGGTACAATAACTTATTATGCGTTTAGTATTATAAAGCAATCTAATAAAGTTTTAATTAGTTCTAATTTTATAAAGAATTCTATATTTTTAAAATTAAAACTTTTGACAAACTATTTTATTTTGCTTTAATTTTTTTACGTCAAATGATAATGCACCAGGTAAAAAAAAATGAAATTTAATGGAATATTTATGTACTTAAAATTGCTACAAACTTTACTAAATGAAGTTTCAAGAATGAATGTCATCAGCAGGCAGCTTAGAATGAAGGATTTAATATTGCATTCGCGACACATTTATCCAAAAGAAATTCATATCCAAAAATTGAAAAATACTTTATCATAAATTCGAAAAATGCGAAGCTTATAAGCTTTCGAAAGATTCTATATTTTGAAACTCAACTTCATCAAATTTATATAATATATTCAACGCAAGTTGTATGCTCAAATAAATTTAATTAAAAAATATATATTATGAGCTTTATTTATTAGGATTGTTTAATGACAAAATGTAAAGGAAAATAAAAAAGTTTTGGATAAGTTCAAAAATATTTTTTTCTTGAATATTTTCAATTTAATTTCAAACTGAAAATGTTAAAAAAAAAAAAAAAAATTCTAAATTCTAAATTTTTAAAATCCAGCATCCTAATAAATTTCAACTTCACATTCATATCTTCTAAATAAAATTGTGAAGATAATAGCAAGAATGCAGAGAAAGAAAAAAAACTTTGCATTAGAAAAAATTAAAATCTTTAAAATCTTTCTTTTGATTACAAATTATTAAAATCCACTTCCAATCCAAAATTTTGAGAATTAATTATTCGTTATAAAACTAAGCCTAAGATTTAAACGCCTAAGAAGCATACAAAGAAGCACACAAATTTTTGAGATCCATCTTATTGTGTCTAGGTTAGATTTACGAGGCAGCTTCATAAAAACGCTCGTGAGAGAATGCGAAGGAGAAGATGATGAAGAACGACTCCCGTTTAAAATCCTTCTCACTTTCTTCCTCATCTAGTGAAACATATCCGAGGCATCGCATTCTTCGAGCACTTAATCTTGATGGATGCTACAATTGTTTCAAGGAGTTCATTTCGAGATTATCTCCCCGGCACGTGCTCTGAAGATGCACACCTTCGAGAACTTGTTAACGCATGCATCACAGCAGATAAAGTTTCCAGAGCTCAGAAGAGAAAAATAATTCACGAGAAGCGGAATGTCTTAATATTTGGTTAAACATTTATCAGCAGACAGGAAAATGAAATTTTTCGTCACCAAAATGTTATTTTTACTTTAAGAGCTTTGTACGCATTTATTGCATAAGTATTTTACAAGAAAAAAAAACACTTTTAGTATTCATTAAGATTTGCAATAATATTTTTATTCGAATATTCTATAAAAAAATATGTACAAAACGAACTTGTTTCATTTGATTTCTATTTTAGATTATATAAATATTAGTTTTTTTAGCCTTAATTAATAACTAGTACAGTATAAAAACCCTATAATGTGTCCTCAGTTTAGAACAACGAAATATCTAAAGAGATAATAATTTATTTTTATTTTAAGATATAGAATAAGATTCGAAAATTAGCTGAATATAACATGATAACTACAACGTTGGATATCATGTAAGTGCCATCACATAATGAAAATTATGACAGGTAATTTACATTTATGTATTTTCTCCATACTTAAAAATACCTCTAAGTATTATAATACTTTATCACCTTTTATTATGTAACTTATTAAGTATTTATTATTAAACTGCATCGTTGTATCTACGATAGCAAGGAAATTTTAACAAGCATAGTTATTTTTAAAATGAATTACAGTTTAAAAAATTAAAATTTATATTGATGAATATAATGAATTATTATACATGATCTCAACTTATATGAAGCCAAATGTATCTATATATAAAAATTAAAAGATAATTTTCGATAATTATCTTTGTAGGTTAAAATTTCATTATTTACTTCTACTATTGCTTATTTACTACTACTTTACTTCAATTATTGGTTTGGAATTTTTAGAAAGTTTATCTAAAAACTTGCTATTCGTCTATTTTACTCGCCTTATAGTAAGTATTCTCGTATTAAAGGATGGACGTAATAGCCATACAACTTTTTTTATTTTAAGCTTAAAATAATCAATCTGTGTTCCACACAATATTCCACGAAGCTTAGTTTACTTATTAGAAGCTTGTGTAAATAAAAAAAAATTTACAGAAAATTAATAATATCGAATAAGTGGATACTTCCTTTTTCATAAAAAGTATATTAGCATAAAAGTAAGGAAACAGTAAGATAGATTATTACTCAAATAAATACAGGCATAAAAAAAAAAAGGAACAAATGATCCGATGTACTTGAAAAGGTCAGACAAAACTGGAGGTCAAAAAATAGATTGTCTCTTGAATCCTTCAGCACACGCTCTCAATTTTGTTACACATATAGTCAATTCGACCCAAATTGTCAAACTATTCTCATCAACGTATTACCTCCTTTCCTCCTTTTTAATTGGGGCCCGATGGTCGAGTGGTGGTCAGTACCACCAGGTTTCGGGTTCAAATCCCAGTGGTGCCGTGGATGTGTTTAGTGGTTCTTAATCCACTTTAACCTTAGGTCGCGGTCTAATATAATCGTAGAGCGTTGGCTTGAGTTTTAGTTGATCTTCAGGCCTCGTGGTTTCCTCGCTAAAGTCAAGCTGTATATTACCCTAGCCATGACCCTGTCGCCTGTGACGGGGTCTTCTGGACCAGATTAGTAACAAAGTTATTAGTTATTAGTTTCCTGCACCAGGGGGGATTAGTAACAGCAACTCCTTTAATAATAAATAAAAACGCGGAATTAAAAGAAAGTATAATCGGTTGGTCCGACATACAGGTTAGATTAAAGGAAAAAAAGTTTCACATTATTTAATTATAAAATTATGTTTAATGTTTCAAAGAATGTTTCTGAGAAACTAGGAACTTTCATGGTTACCTATTAGAAGTGCTCAAGTCTTTGTGATTTTCATTGTTGAAAAAATATCCATTGTAACGTATGTATCTCCGTAGTTTGTAAGTTGTGATGCTGATAATTTATTATTAGCTAAGGAAGAACTAATAGTCATAACCACTGATCGTAGATTAAGGATTAAACATAAGGAGTTGTGTTTTGAAACTTTTGGATTCCTGTAAAAGAATAATGCATGCCAATATCTAAAATAATTTTTAAAACTTTATTACAGTTTTCAACGTCATATTTATGAGAATTAGGTTTTTACCCTCACCACATTTAAATGTAAAAAGAGAGGAATTTTCAATATATTGACTGGGAAGTGAGATTTCGCCTTTTCAATATGTACCCTAACATTGAAGAAATTTAAACTTAAGGTGCGTATCATTATAATTTTTTTTTCTGAAATATTTGTCTTAACAGTTATAAAAAAAATTACTGAAATTTGTATACAGCGACCTTACAAATATTTATAGGATTTCAAGTGGCTCGACTTCAAAAAGAAACAAAATTCTTTAAAATCTTCAGAGACGTTGTTAGTATATAGGATTGCAATTGGATTTCTCCTACACTCCTTAATACATCATTTTATGTTTACATATATTAGAATCCTTCAATCATGGATCATATATAAATATGCTATTATTTTGCAAATACATTTGAAGACATAATTTAGAAAATGCAGTTTTATAGAAGTTTAAAAGGTTTCTTTGCTAAATATTGTAGTACTATAGAGGGGCTCGTGAAGCAAAAGGGGTGGAATCTTATGGTAAAAATAACACATTTCGGCTATGATTAAAGCAAATTATGAAAGCACGTGACAACCATCATTTTATATCTCTCCAAAACTAGGGTTGCTATAAACCCCAAAATCAAACTTTATCCTTCTCAATTTCAGCCCACAAAGAACAAGAAATAAATGAAAATAAAAAATTCGTGGATCACGGGTTAAATATTGAGGCATGGTACGGCTTACCAAAGAATAAACAGTTTGTATAGAAATGTTGGAAATGAAGCTTTGTGGAACATATGAGAAATAATAAACGAATGGATGAGATGAAAAAATAAAACATTGTTTATTCACCATTGCATGTTTATTTTTATTATTGCAAAGTGCTTCTTTGATTCAATGCTTGCAATAAGTGCTCAGCCAACAGCGATGCATGCTTGGCATGGTTTGTCGGCCAATTCGAAAAAGCTATCAGCCTGCCATTGTCAAGCAACGAGGTCCACAATTGAGTCAACTGGGGTCTCGTAAACGAAAGCGCAGTTGCAAACACAGAGTAAGGACAAAAATAGAGCCCGCATCGGAGCTGCCACTCAGGGGGACGTGAAACCTTTCACGTGACAGGTATCAGTTAGAGCAGGGGTCTCCAAACTACGGCCTGCGGGCCAAATCCGGCCCGCCAGTGTCATCCATCCGGCCCGCGACAGCGAATAGCTTTATTGTTGCTGAAATAAGTTCGATAAAAAAAAAACACAGAATGATAATAACTCGGTTTTTTTTGACTTGCTAGGTAAAGCGTAATGACAAGCATAACACGCAGAAAATTTAATTTAAGCATAACAATTAACATATAATTGAAATGAATCCCACTAACATTATAAACTAGTGAACATCCCACGGTTACCCTCGGTAGTTATGTTGGGGTAAAGGTATCGCATATGTATGTATATCGATGTTTGGAATGTATATATCCTGAATCGAACATATATGATTTTTATCCTGAAAATACCTCAGGAATGGAAAAGCTAAATGAACTCGAATGAAACCGCGGATATCCACTTGTAAAACTATACTAATGAGATTTATGTAATTGTGATTTTTCACTGACAATAGTTTGTGGTTAGCAAGCGTATGCTCGCGTACTAAGTGACTAATAGTCCAGAAGTTATAGATAATGGCAGAAAAATGAAAACGGTTTTGGCCCCTTGGTACTTACTGGAATAAACAGTACGGCCCTAAGGCTGGAAAGTTTGGAGACCCCTGAGTTAGAGAATTGCGCCTGGCTGTTGCGAGAAATTCATTTTGAATGTGCGTTCGTGTCTCAAAGCGTCACTTCTGGCTCTACATTTCAATACAACAAAATGTTTGTTTTAATGTTAATAATAAATTAATTAATATTAATTAATTAATATTATTTAATTTAATATTTTGATTTTGCGATAACGAAGTACAAAGCTGATTTTGAATTTTCATTGATTAGTGATTTTATGTCATGTTTGTATGCGATTTTGTTTACTTATGGTTTCATGCTTTTTGTTTGCGATCATTGTTTAGCATGTCATGAATATTTTAATTCTTGACTTTATAATGTTTTTTTTACTTTTTCGCATTTCCACAGATTCTCGTGGTTTTGCATGAATTTATGCCTATTGACTCATTGTGTTTTTGGATCAATTGGTAAAAGAAAAGCAAAAGTAAAACTTTTTAAAATTCAGAAGAAAAAAAAATTATTGCTAGTTTCAACATGTAGTGCGTCAAGATAGTATTGTACTATACTATACAATTTTAGCAAGACTTTTACTAATATGTAACTGATCTATGCAAATAAATCAAAAGTAAATATTTGAATATATTTGGAATACAATTTTTTAAATTGCGTAGTTAAGATTTCACTAATTTCACAACTTTGTTTTAAGCTTTGTTAAAAAATGTCGCAACCTACAGGCTGATTCAACGGGGATAAACTTTGAAAGGTGGTACAGCTAGCTGAAACATACATTTTTTGTAGGGATTGTAAGGTCGGAAGTGACACATTGAGGCACGAACACACATTCAAACGAATTTCTCGCAACAGCCAGCTCAATTCACTCGCCAGGCACAATTCACTTTAACGAATTCACGTTGTCACGTGGCCAGTTTCAAGTACTCTGGCTGGCAAACTCAATGCGCACTCTAATTAATTCCTAAACTGTTTTTGCAACTGTGTTTTTATTAACGAGACTCCAGTTTGTTGCTTTATTATACAATGCTGCCCTCCATCTTTGTGTGTGTTCGCCAATTACTCCTTCGACACTTTATTAAGAATGCATTATTGTTGCGATCTCAGTTTAGAGCAATTATCGTAAACGTTCAATGAAAAAAGCACTTTGCAATGATTTTGTAAATAAACTTCAAAAAAAAATAATAAAATAGAATCTACCATGTTGATGATTCATAACTAAAAAAGATGAAAGGAACTTGAACTTTCTCTATTTAACGTTCTAAATTTTTGTTTCGTAACGGTTATTTTAAATTCTTTTTACTCTCACATTTTATTTATTGCATTTAAATAAATTTTAATAACTATTATTTTAAATGTTGAAACATTTACTAACTCTTTTATTCCTTTTTACATATTTACAGAGCATGTACTCTTTAAATTTCTTCTTTTAAAAATTTGACTTTTGGATTTAAAATTTATGTAACTTTTAATAGTAATTATTGATATGGAGTACGGGGTATTACTCCTGACACTCCAATTAAACAACTGCCGTTACGTTACGTTCAACGTTCTGTTCCTACCATTTGCAGTTTTTTTGTTTGCTTTTATCTGAATATTTGGCTTCTTGCCAACAACAATGCGATTTCGTTTGAAAGTGAATTTATGTGTTTTACGTCATGATTGGGATTATTACTTAATAGGATGAATAGAAAATATTATACATTTTTTTTTTTTTCTGAGAAACGCAAAACACTTATATTTAAATACAGTTTCAATGTTAAAATTATTTTTTGTTATTATTATGTTTTATGATTATTATTAATAATTTTGTCACTCCAGATTGAAAACAGTCACCTTTCTAATTGCACTAATGAATACAAAGTAAAAGTAAAATATAATATTGACTATAAATTGCATCTTAATTACTATAGTTTCGTTAAAAAGTTATTATTTATTTATTTCATTATTAATAATCTTGCAAATTTGGTTATTTATATTTTGAATCTAAGTGTAATAAGTATATTGAAACATAATTTGTGTATATTGGTCTGAAGTTAATAAGTTTTATCGAAATAAACATGAATATCAAAGATCTTATAAGAAATAATATTATTCAAAAGTTTCTAAGATGGAATATGGAAGAGGGCATGCCATTCATTGTGACAGAACCTATAAAAGAAGCACTAGAAACGACAGTAGATCGACTCTGTTATTGGTCCTTAGTCAAAAGTAGGTTGGATCCCTTCTATATAGACAGAATCCCTTCCTTTATGCTATGGTTGCGGAGCTCCTGGAGTAACAAAGGCAAAATGTCGAAAATGTAATTCTACAATTCAAGTTAACGACGCCCAACCCCGCCAAATCTTAACGGCATGAACTTTTATAGTATTTAAATAGAAGGTCCGCCATTAAGCTTAGAAGTTTCGACTGGCGAGCACTGGAGCTACATTCGGTTGCTGGAGAAAAACTTTATCATTTTCTAAAAACGAATGGTCAAATATTGATTAATGATACCTTGGAAATGGTCTTGACCGATAGGCATGTACAAAAAAACAGAAATTCTCACTACGACGTTGGATATTTTTGTCAAAGGAAAAAGAATTCTCACAAAAACTTTTATAGTTTGTTAAGAATTGCCAAGAGAACTCGAACTGTTCTAGGTGCAGATTTTTTTTTTGAGCTTAGCAGGAATCATTCTGGATCTTCAGAAAGGCCTTTGGCCTTTCTCTGGAACTCTTCACCAACAATTTGATTTTAGACAGACATTAACTCCTCCAGACATTAAGTCTCTTTTGGTAATACCCACGACATCCATCATTGTCAACCAACAAAATGAGGTATCAATCTCTCAGAGCAACAACAGACAGATTTAAATTATCTGCGCAAAAAAAATACGAGAAATGTTTCCAATCAGGGAAAAAAACAAACCCTTTCATATTGTTGTTCGAGATTGAAGATCACCTCCCACTTGCTGTATGTACACCGTAGATAATGTCTGCAACTAAAAATTGTCAGACTTTTTAACCGAAGGAATTATTGAAGAGTGCGAATCACCTTTGCCTCTCAATTATCTTAATATCAAAAATCCAACGGGACCAGAAGACTCTGTATAGACTACCCGAAATTAAATTCAATAAACTAATCCACTGCCACGGATAGACGATCTTCTGAAAGAGGCAAAGCGAACGCCTTTCAGAAATTTTCACCAACAATTAATCTGAAAGTCAATTATCATCAAGTTAAGGTCCATTCAGATGATCAAAAGAAAACAGCATTCGTATGCCCTTTTGGAACCTACAGTTTCAAAAAGGTCATTTGGATTTTGGAATTCCCTGCAACATTCAGAGATTGATAGAACGTTTCCCGCAATATTCTAGAAGGTATCCTTACTATCACTTGTCTCGATGGCATATTCATTTTGTTAGAGACATTTGAGACAGACTCCTTCGATTTACAGTGTGTCTTTGAAAAGACTGCCATTTTTCACACTTCAAGTCCACAGCAAAAAGTGTTGTAGCATCCTCTGAATTAAACGAATTTTCCAGAAATGAAAAGAACCGAAAAAGTATTAAATAAAATATCTAGAGCAATGATAATCATCTAATTCTACATATACAAGAATATGACTCAGGCTATTTAACCACAATTCATTCTAAATAAAAAGGAAAATACTCAAACAGGGTCGTCTCATCGTGAGAGACAGTGCTGTGTCCTGAGTCTGCCTAGGGCAAAAACTTCAATCTCAAACCTATGTGCATGCGCAAACCACCAAATAGCGCTTTGCTTGAACTGTGAGTCGCACAGTTCTATGAAAGAATTTTTTTTTTTCATGAACTAATAAGGGTTTCATGATGATTTTAAAGATTATATGCAAAAATTGCAAAAACCATAAAGATTCGGTCCCTATGAATATGCAATTCGAAGGATGCGCAGGCTGAACAAGTTATGAAGATAATCTGAATGCAATTTGGCCCCATAATTACATCCCGGGAGGAGAAGGAACCGAAAACTCTCTCGCCTGCCAGAATTTCAGAAGGTCTCAGTTTCAGAAGATATTGCGAGATGCCTGAACGAAGACACCAAAGGCAGTTCCAACCAACAGAAGATTTCACGACTAGTCAAACTGTGGACTTACAAAAGCCTGGTTGGATTGCTGCTGTAACGCATGTCCATTGTGCATACAATTTAAACGTGATGGATCGATGAACGAAATACGAATCTTTGCGAAAAATCAGATCCACCAAGACCGTTATTAGAAACCGCGTATCTACGCATCCTAACGAAAGCATAATTAACCGCTCTCCACATTTCACTGATTGTGCAGAGAATTTAGGATGCTACAATATCAGGGAGAACAGCTTTGCGATGATTGGCTGAAAGCGACTTTTACACAAGCCACCCTCTGCAAAGACTTCTAACCCAGCGACGTGAAACAATGAGATGGTGTCGGGCACTTGGATGGTACACTGGGGTGTTAAGCAACGTGTCTCGATTCTGTTTGTCTGATGATAATCTTCATATGAGAATTTAATGAGATCTAATCTGACCGCTATTCATGAACTTCATACCGCATTACCGGTTGGAGTACCATCAGACATGATAGCAGATAACTCCTGGTATGCATCAAAGTCACGTTGAACTACATTCACACACATACGTTGATGAAGTTGTGTTCAGCGGCTATAAAATCGTATTTTCCAGCAGCACAATGCTAGACTTCATACTCATCGGCAGACAAGCCGTGCAGCATATCTCACAGATCGAGCATATCTGAGACATGATTCACCGTTGTTTTGCTCTATCCTAGCACCAATCAGAAGACGAACTGTGAAGTATGGTTTAGAGATTTCATCTCTCAGGGTTCTATCCTGCAAAATAATTGAATCTACATCCCTTAGGATTGCAATTACATCGCTGTGGAAGATTAAATTAAGATTCTTTTAATTCCTTACCGATCAGCTTACATTTTATGCATCTGTACAAAATTACTACGCAGATTCACATACTAACAGTGCAACAGCTGTCAAATTTATGCACGTGTCTTTTCAAAGTCAGGGCTAACTAAAAATCATACGGATTTAATACTAGTAGAGCCATCTATGCGTCAGCCTACGAACTTTTCAGTCCACTTGTTAATCACATTTTATCCACACTTTTATGCTGTTGCCTATACTATGTCAGGATTTGTAAATTCTTTTTGCATTTCTTATAAGCAGCAAATTCATTGAATCAGCACTACAGTTTCTATGGCACACATACAAAGAAATGTTATGGAATGTTCTCGATTATATATCAAATAAAAATAGCAACTACTGCAGTTTCACGGTGTCTATACACAAGTACTTATACATCATATTTTTTTTTTCGATCCATCCATCCAATCTTGTTGCATTGATCGATTGAATATTATAGAAACATTATTTTTCAAACTATTCTCTTTTTAAAATCAAGCAATTTTGAACATTTTGTTTCTTTGTTCATGAATGTATATAAGCCTCATACAGAAGATACCAAAAGACTGCATAATTTATATACCGGGTGATCAAAAAGTCAGGACGAACTTTAAAAATGAATAATTCCAAAACGAATCAAGATACAAAGATACGGTTTGCACCAAGCGGATGGAAAAGAAACCGGGTTTGTGTGGCAACGAAAAAAAAAAAGTTCTGTTGGCGATCAACAGATGGCGCTATAGTGTTGTATCACACCAAAAGATGATTTGCAAATGAAAAAATTTCACAACTTACAAGTCAGCTTAATTACAGTTAATGAGTACTACAGTAAATGTTCAATGTGCTGTCCATCATTCAGAAGAACAGCTGTGAGACGAGTCACCACACCGTTCACAGCATTTAAGTAGCATTTCTTGCGTTATGGCAGACACATTTTGGCGGATGGCATCTTTCAGTGTGCTGCTAGTGATGCCGGTTGGTCGCGGTACACTTTTTGACTTCAAGAATCCCCACAGCCAAAAGTCACAGGGGTCAGATCGGGCGATCTTGGAGGCCATGCGTGATTAAAGTAGCGACTGATAATGCGATCCTCCCCAAATGTTGAGCGTAGCAGACGTTGCACAGGCAGAGCAATATGAGGTGGTGCTCCATCTTGCATAAAGATGAATGTTTGGAGTACCTGTCGCGCTAGCAGTTCAGGAATAATGTTGTTCTGTAACAGTGATAATATAGCTAACCAGTGAGAAAACTGTTTTGAAACCCGTCTGTGTGACTCCCTCGAAAAAAAATGGACCAATTATGAAATCAGCAGTGAAGCCACACCAGACTGTCAATTTAGGCTGTTGCAGGGGATCCTCAACAAATGCATGTGGATTTTCTGTGGTCCACACTCGACAATTGTGGGGTGTTAACAGCGCCAGAGAGCGTGAAATAAGCTTCATCTGTCCAAAGCACAGTGTGAAGCCAATCGTGCTGCCAATCGTGAGCCCTCTTATTGAATACCAAATTCACAAAACCTCGGCGAGAGTCGAAGTCAGAAGGTTTCAGTTCTTGCTTATGTTGCAACTTGTTGGGATACCGTTTCAGAGTTATTCGCAATGCTTTCCAGGCACTGCCGTACGATACTTCTGTCTGCCTCAAACTTCTCGAGCACTGCACTCCCCATGTGCAGCAACCACCGACATGGATTCCACCGTTTGCTCCACTGTCGTGGCAACAGCAGCGGCTGTTGAGGGACGTCCACTTCTTTGACGTGACGCCAAAGAACCTGTAGCTTCAAATTTCTTCACCATTTTCTTCAATGCAGAAGACGTTATTGGTCCTTTGCTATCTCGTATACCTTTCATGTAGCGATATGCTCGCAATGGCGCTTTCCGAATTCTTATAATAAGTTTAACTATGGACAGCATTTCGATGCATACAAGCTACGACTACCATTACCTGCTGCAGTTGATCCTTTTATATCACTTGTTGCTTTGCATAATCCTACATCAGAAATCCGACAGCGCCATCTGTTGGTCGCCAACAGAACAATTTTTTTTGTTGCCATACAAACCCGGTTTCGTTTCCATCCGTTTGGTGCAAACCGTATCTTTGTATCTTGATTTGTTTTCGAATTATTCATTTTTAAAGTTCGTCACCGGTTTTGATCACCCGGTACATAAAGAAGGTATTTTTAATTGCTTTTCAAGCTTTAGCTAATCAAGCAATTAAAATCCATTAAACATAAATACATTTTCTGTAAAAATTTTCATCATTTATTGAAATAAATTTTTAAAAAATATAAAAATTGATTCAATTGTATTTAATTTTAAAAAGCATTAATATTGAGGAGATGGTTGCAAACGAATATTTTTTTTTTTAAATTTAGTTCATTCCACATTATTCAGTATTGTTATTTTTATTTATTATTTTTAAGGTGCATTTAATGATGTCAAATTTTTTTTTACTTATAATGTAATTTTATTGTGATAAACAAGGTCATAAAAACCTTAAACGCTGCGAAATTCTTGTTATTTTCATAGAAAGATTTAACAGTACCATGTCAAAATTCATGAAGATATACCATTTGACATATACATTTGTCCTTCTCTTTTTTCAAGTTTATTGCATCTTCAGTCTACAAAAGCTTTCTAATTGCTGACTAAAGCACTTCTTGAATTTAACCTTGTACACTTTAGAGACAAAACTTTTCCCCTTCTCAAATATTTCTATCCCTAATTAATGACGATTATTATCTTGCATACAAAGATATATCGTCCAACTCAATTTCTTCGAAAATAACAACAACAACCATTGGAATTTGTAAATGGCGCCAGCCAACTGAAATAGTCCCTTGGAATGCATTCTCAATGTCATCTGTATGATCTAAAAACTACGTTTTTAACACTTCTAAATTTGATAATAAGATGGTATGTTGGGCTGGAAGTAGCTGCTGGTGGCCTCGTTTCTAGTTCTTCACTTGCACAGTGATATATGATGTTTATTTTTTCTATCATGAACATGTTGTCATTTCGCATGATAAAATAGAAACAACGTGTACATTTTCCCGATCGCAAAATCCATTAAACATTATCGGAGACAAACATTTTTAGCGAGACGCCAAAAAAAAAAATCAAACGTGCCGTCTCAAAATCGGTAAAGAACATTCGACGTCCTTTCCACCTTAAAAATTCACAACCCTCTCTCCCCATTTGATGGATTGGACATCACTCAGGAGCCGTCCTTGCCGTAACAGCTCTCTCCCCCGAGGGCTTTGACCCAGTAGAGGAGTGGAAAGGGCTCTTTCATATGACACAGTAAAGGAAATGTCGCAAAAAGACCGCATTCCGCCACTTTTATTGGAACTTCTTTTCTCTTTAAATTTCACTTAATCGGACAATTAGTATTCGCTCCTGAATATTGTAAACCAGAAGCACATCTCCGGTGGAAAGTGACAGAGATCTCGAGGCTGAATGTGGTAATGTCTGCGTTCGGTGGCTTTTGTTTTTGCTTTTGTTGTTGAATGCCGTTGTTAAGACAGCAGTAGCTCTCAGCAAGGTTGTTGGTGGCTTTCTTAATTGTCTCTGGATTATTCCACAGACTTCTGAGTTGTCGTATTGAGTTCAAACCTTTGCATTTAATGCCTGCATCCTTTTTAAAAATTTATCCAAAAAATTTCTTTTGTCACCACTTGCTTTCGAATGTTGATATTTTTAATAATTTCTTTCTTTGGCTATTTTCTTAACTTTTAGTTTTTGATATTTACACCTGCCAAATCTTTCTTAGTTTAGGCACTGTAGCATAATCACACTTCGGAACCTAAATTAATTCCCCTTAAATTATCACTATTTTTACTGTCAAAAGCCTGAAAATGAAAGTATAGCAAATGCTATTTATAATGACTTTCTTATACAAATTGTATACGCCATTTATGATATTTTACGTGTAGTGAATGAGTATTATTGGGGTTCTTATTATACAAAATGATTGTGTTCCTATTTCCCTTGTCAATTGTTCTTTTGATTTTTGTAAAGACCCGTTTGTAGCTTACACACATATATTCTATCTGTCTTCTTAGTGTCGTAGCCTAGGGTCTCGTCTCTTAGAGAAAATAACTATACAATCTTAATTTATTTATTGCAAAATAGAACTTGGAATAGAATTTGGATAACCTGGACCCTATAACATTAAAAACATTTCACTGTGTTTCATCAATCTCATTAATTTATCAATTCCTTGACCTCCTAATGCTCTTAACATAATTCATATATTTTCACTCATTTCGCGGTTTTACCTTAAACCAGAAAGGAAAATCATGGTCACCTATACAATAATGTAGCGCTCTTCACAAAAATTGTGAAAAACAATTATCAGTATAAATGCAGGAACAAATATTTTAATCATTAATAAAATAAAAAGAATATTACACTTTTTTACACATTTTAAGTAATGTAAAGTAAAATACTTTTTAAGTATTTTTTTAAGTAATTATTCGATATGTAACATTGCTATCACAATTTTCTATTAACAGTTCTATCTGTACCATGTTTTGTCTTATGAAATCAGGAGGTCTCAAATATTTCTGTTTAGATTTGATTTTAGGATCATAATGTTCGGGAAATATTCAGACGTGCACTATAACTATTAACAAAGATTTTTAACTATCCAGCAGCCGTCTTATGCTAAATCTATTTTACTCTAAAAATTCATAGAACAGGTAATTTTTTGAAAATCTTTCAGATTTTTATGAATAATCAAAATATGAAATCTGATTTACTTCTAGTTGCTCCTAAATATGTAAAAACTGAAATACTAGAAAAAAATTCAATGTTTTTTTATTTATTGTAAAATAGATCTATTATTAATACCACGATGACAGGGATGTATTGTTCTCCTATTTCATCAGATTTTCAGATTCATCAGATATGTTCAGATTTTGAAGAAGAATCAAAAGATGAAATCCGGTTTGGTTCTAGTCGCTTTCAGACATGTAAAAACTGAAATACTAAAAAAAAATTCGATGTTTTTTATTTATTGTAAAATAGACCTGTTATTAATACCCCGATGAAACGGATGTATTATCATTCTATTATGCTATTATCATTATTTTCTTTTTTTTAATCTTAAACAAGAGATTCAATTCTGTTGTCTGTCAAGATATTAACTATCAGAAAATGATCGTTTTAAAAATTATTTATAGAATTTCCAAAAAATAACATGTTTTATTTTAAAACTGCGCTCAACAAAGCCAGCGGGTAAGGCAATTTGCTAGGATGAGCATATGTTTGGGGATCTTAGTGAAGTTTCCTTTAATGCTTTTTTTCTACTCCTTACCTCCTCTAAGCGGGGATTATTAAAATACATCTCTATTTTCGTTGTGACTTGGATTAAATCATCTAATGAGCAGAAATATTATTATTCTGAGGACACGCATTCTTTGATAAAACGATCGTCAGGCTACTTTGATTAGTTTTTTTATTACTTTTTACTGATTTCTTGGACAACTTGTTTCTATCCTGTTTTTGTATATTTTGTATAACAGGTGTACTGAAAAGTTCGTAGGCTGACACATAGATGGCGCTACTAGTATTAAATCCATATGTTTTTAGTTAGACCTAAACTGAGAACGATGCACGCAGTGGACGCCCCAAGAGGCTGTTACCGACGAAAACATAAGAAAAGTTCACAAAATAATTTCTGATAACCGTAAAGTGAAGTGGATTGAGACCCTAAAGATATCAAAGGAACGTGTTGGACATATCGTAAATGAATATTTGGATATGCGAAAGCGCTGTTCAAAGTGGGTGCCGCGCAGAGCTCACAATCGACCCAAAACAACAACGAATGGATGATTCTAAAGCAATGTTTGGAGCTGTTCAATCGTAATTAACCCGAATTTCTGCGTCGATATGTGACGATGGGTGAAACATGGCTCCCTCATTTCCCACCGGAGTCCAATCGACAGTCAGCCGAGCGGACTGCACGTGATGAACACTAAAAATGCTATAACTTCATTAAAAATGCTATAACTCGCATACTAACAGCGCAACAGCTGTCACATTTATACACGTGTCTTTTGAAGGTTAGCGCTAACTAAAAATCATATGGATTTAATACTAGTAGCGCCATTTGTGTGTCAGCCTATGAACCTTTTCAGCCCACCTGTTAAATCTATATTTCTTTATCTCCGCCTGCAGTTTTCACTCTTTATTGTTTACGCATGTCAAATGTTCTTTAGTTCAGGCGCTCTTCAGATCATGAATTAATTATCCGTAAATTATCTATTTTTTTATAAAATTTACTATAAGGCACTGGAAAATGTGTTTCTGCCGAATGCTGTTTATAATGACTTATATGTGCAATTATATATATACAATTCATGATAATTTATTTGTAATAAACTTTGCTGTGGCTTTTTTGTTATACAAAATGATCGTCTTCTTATTTCGTTCTTTCAATTCTCTTTTGATTTTTATATAGATGCGTTATGTTCTTTATACATACTACATATATAACATAAACCGACTGCTTCCCTTCTAGTGTCACGGACAATTCAGACATCATTATATTATATTATATTATGCGGAGCCTGAATGGCTGAGTGGCTAGCGCTCTGTCCCTCGGTACCACATGTTTCGGGTTCGAGTCCCGGCGGTGCCATGGATGTTTGTAGTGGTTCGGAATCCACTTTAAACCGTAGGTCCTGGTCCTAATAGGATCATAGAGCGTTGCGGGGACATTGTTACTCCGCGTCCGTGGCTTATCTTCAAGTGACACGCGCCCCTGGGTCCTGCAAAGTGAGTAACGTCTGTGCAGCGCTTGCCTTAAGGCGTCCAATACCAAGCAGCCTAAGTGTTTGCCAGCTGCATTAGAAAGAAAAAAAAAAAATATTATGTCTATGTTATATTAGTGCATTGCGCTTACAGGCCAGCCAAGAACGGAAAGTCTGAGTATTACACCTCGCAGAAGACCGAAATATTTCAAGAGAAGTGTGCCTATCAAAATGGTGAAGTAGTGTTCTGTCATTATTCATTAAGCTCCCCCCACACACACCATTACTCGTCGTTCATAACACTTAACTTCATGAGTATTCTGATGATGTCAATGAGTTACTTTGTGCATTCACATTGACTGGTTTTCGGTATTTTCGGATTGGTGAAATGGAGATAGGCCAGAAAGCATCATTTTTGGATCACTGTGACCTTGTCAAAAGAATAACAGTCGGGCTGACATGTTCATAGGCTGACACATAGATGGCGCTACTAGTATTAAATATGATTTTTAGTTAGCCCTGACCTTCAAAAGACACGGGTAACAATTTGACAGCTGTTGCACTATTAGTATGGGAGTTATAGCATTTTTAGTGAAGCAATTTTTGTTAGTTTGAAAAAAATGGATAGAAAGGAATTTCGTGTGTTAATCCAACACGTTCCTTTGATATCTTTAGGGTCTCAGCTATCTCAATCCACTTCACTTTTACGATTATCAGAAATTATTTTGTGGACTTTTTTGATGTTTTCGTCGGTAACAGCCTCTTTGAGGCGTCCACTGCGTGCATCGTCCTCGGTGCTCATTTCGCCTCGTTTAAATTTAATAAACCACTTCCCTACGGTTGATTTTCCTGGTGAAAAGTCCGAATAATGTTTACCAAGCCAAGCCTTTTCTTCAATAGTATTTTTTTTGTCAAAAAGCAATGCTTCATTAACCCGCGAAATTCCTTTTTATCCTTATTACACCAACATGATCTTTACACACGACAGCATGTTTGTAGCGGAAATGCATGCAAAATTTTTTCCCCAATGCAGCTGGCAAACAGAAATAGACATCTCGCATGCCTTAAGGCAAGCCCTGCACAGACGTCACTCACCTTGCATTACCCAGGGGGCGCGTGTAACTTGAAGATACGGACGCGGAGTAACAACGCCCCGCAACGCTTTACTGTCCTATTAGGACCGGGACCTACGGTTTAAAGTGGATTCCCAACCACTACAAACACCCATGGCACCGCCGGGACTCGAACCCGAAACCTGTGGTACCGAGCGCCAGAGCGCTACCAACTCAGCCATTCAGTCCCATGCATGCAATATATTCGCGTGCATATAAATCAAGATCACTCAATTGGCTGGAAACAGTTCTGGGAGACACTCTGGCGGCAGTAGCGGTAGTAATCTCTGTCCAGGAGAAAGATTTCATTCGGTACTAGAATATTGAACCTTTCCGGTACTAGGAATATTGAACCTTTCCGGTACTAGGTCGACCTACAGTATCTCTTTTTTAATCTTTTTTTTCTCTTTTTCTGCTATGGAATACTGAATGATGCTTTGCCTTGCTTCGAAACGTTACAACTATTTCAGTCCAGCATTTTCGCATATTTTTTGTTATAATTTTTAATAATTTCGTTTATATTCACTAAATTTTGGCTCGGTTAAAATCGATGATGAAAACGATAGAAAAATTTTGAATTTGTTCTAGTTCGATATCAAGATTTTTCTTTATTGGCAATATTTATCTTCGTTGTAGTAAAATAACAAGTATTATGTTGGAAAATCTAGACTATATCTTAAATTCTTTTCAAGTGAATTTTAAAAAACATGAAACAAAAATACATATTGTATTTTTTGTGAGGCTTTTCATGTTTATGCAGTAAAATTCAACTTATAAATGAAGATGAAATTAATAAATTGCACTTGTTGTCATAAATTAATTTTATAAAACATTTTTAGTAAAAAAAAATTTTTTTTTTAATATATATGTAAATTTTCAGGATATTAACATAAACAATATACTTTTCTTTAGCATTGCAATAACATTGGTAATATATATTTTTTACAGCACTGTGTTTTTATAGAAATCCAGTCCTAAAGAGCAAAAAATGATATGTCATCATTATAAAAGTGAAAGTAAAATTGAGTTCTTAAAATGTAAACATTTGTTTGTATTACAATAATAATTCAACTCTTATTTATTTATTTATTTTTTGGAGAAACAATAGCAAGTTCACCCTTCGAGTTCACCTGGCGATGGCGTAAATGTCTGCCCTGCTCGCATTATCTGATCCTGATTGAAATTTATAGTATCTGACTCGACTTGAAATTCCAGTTTTTATTTAAAGTGCACTAATCGTTTAAAACGGAAAGTGGCGGCAGTAAATTTCGTTACACTTAAGACGCCACTCACTTTAATGAATACGGCCGTTGTTTATGCGGCGTTTCTTAAGGATGCAGGTCAAAGAAATGTAGCCCGGTATAGTTCAAGAATTTAAGGAGAATAAATTTTTTGAAATTTCTACCAAAAACATTACTAGCTCAATTAAACTCTTTGAAACAAATGGAGGCTGTTTATTTTTATAAGGGCATTCAGGTCAGCGTATATATATCCCCCCCTCCACTTGAGCGGGACTTGATGGAGGAGTGGATCTCGGTGCCACAGGTTTCGGGTTCGTGCCCCGGCATTTCCCATTTGGAAAAATGGATAAAAAGGAATTTCGTGTGCTAATTAAAGCATTGCTTTTTGACGAAAAAAATACTATTGATAAACATTATTCGGACTTTGCACTAGGAAAATCACCCGTAAAGAAGTGGTTTGCTCAATTTAAACGAGGCGAAATGAGCACCGAGGACGATGCAGGCAGGGGACGCCCCAAAGAAGCCGTTACCGACGAAAACAACCAAAATTCCACAAAATAATTTCTGATAACCGTAAAGTGAAGTGGATTGAGATAGCTGAGACCCTAAAGATATCAAAGGAACGTGTTGGACATATCGTGAATGAATATTTGGATATGCAAAAGCTCTGTTCAAAGTGGGTGCCGCGCAGAGCTCCCGATCGACCCAAAACAACAACGAATGGATGATTCTAAGCAGTGTTTGGAGCTGTTCCATCGTAATAAACCCGAATTTTTGCGTCGATATGTGACAATGGATAAAACATGGCTCCAACCTTTCACACCGGTGTCCAATCGACAGTCAGCCGAGTGGACTGCACTTGATGAACACTAGAAATGCTATAACTTCACTAAAAATGTTATAACTCACATATTAATATTGCAACAGTCGTCAAACTTATATACGTGTCTTTTGAAGGTAAGGGCTAACTAAAAATTGTAGGGATTTAATACTAGTAGCGCCATCTATGTGTCATCCTATGAAATTTTCAGCCCACCTGTTATATACATATATATATATATATATGTGTGTGTGTGTGTATATAGGAAGAAAGTAAAATTATTCGACTGTATGTATATATATACCGATTCTTTATATTCAATAAATAAAAATAAATAAACTACTATAACTAAAAAGCATATAAAACGTTTGATGCCCGATATTGCATTACTTTAATAATAAAAATAGATAAAAGAAAATTCGCATCGATTCAGATCCTGCTTTCAAGCTAGTTCCTGCTTTAAAAAAAAAAAAGGATCTTATAACAAACAATAAAATAGAATATATCTACTATATATAATTCCCGTGTCACGATGTTTGTTCGCGATGAACTCCGAAATTAACCATCCGATTTTAACTTTTTTTTTAAATGTGTGTTTTGTTCCAACTTGTGAGATAGATAGTTTTTATTCAGATTTTGTATTTAATTGCAAAATCGGTTAAAATCTACCATTGATGAAGTCGCCAATCTTGCAACCCTGAATTTTCGCCAATTTCTTAATTTTTTCAGTTTCTTTAGGGTTGCAATACTGCAATTAGAGGAATTCGTAGCTTTATTTTCCGAACAATATAATGACTATTTTATTGCTATTTCGATAATTAATTGCAGAATTCTTGGTACTTACGTATTAACGATACATTGGCGACAGACTTGGCGGTTTTCAAGTGTCGCCAATCTAACAGCTACAGATTTGTTAGTTTTGACGCCATTTTGTAGTGCTACGAAAATGCGTATTTGGGATTTGCCAGCAACAGAACAAGATGCAATTTTATTTTTCAAGAGCAAAATATTTTACCAAAACAACGAAAATATCCCAATTCTCATGACATGAAACTTTATTTTGGTGAACGTAAGTTTTGGAAATGCAATTTCAGTCAGTGTGCTTATCGTGTGGGACTTAGAAAAGACAACTGGTTTGAGGGAAGCAGAATTCCATTTTATACAGCTTTGAGATTCATATACTGCTGGTGCGAGGAGTTGAAGTCGAATTTTGAAAGCGTTTTGATTTTAAATGAAGTGTTTTATATATTTTATTATTTGACACAAAAATTTTAAGTGTAGATTGGCGCGCCACTTAAAAACCGCCAAATCTGTAGCTACGGTTGGCGCGTGTGCTCTTTATTGGCACAACTGTCGCCAAGGTATCGTTAATACGTAAGTACCGAATTCTTATTTGCACTAATTTCATCGTTGGAGTAAAAAGTTTGTTTCCACCACAAACGAAAGACATACTACAATAAAAGGTAAGTTAGATGGCGCCGTGTCTCGATGCCTGAAACCGTGAAACTACATACCGTGAAATTCTCATGTTCTGAATATTATTGTTCTATGTACTGCTTTAAATTTTGTGAAAATTATTTTGTATGAAATTTATATTATTTCTATGAGAAATAAATCAAATGTATGTAAGTATTACCTGATTTGATTATCAACATTTTTTTATTTTCTAAGTTTGAATTTGAATTCGAATAAAATATATTGAATGAAAAGTTGTGAATCAAAACATTGAACTTTTCTATGCTTAAAGTTTGTCAACATGTGTTGTATTTGATTAAGAATTCTAAAATGAAATGTGATCTACAAGATAATATAATATATAGACAATATAATTTTAAAGAAAGATGATGAATTTTAAGGATTTTTGAAAAGTGTGAAAAATGAAGTAAACTCTGCAATTATTTGATATAATGATAACATTAAAATTTTCTAAAAGGTATTATAATAGTTGCAAGTGGAAAATCAAGGACATTTTATTTTAAAAACTTTTTTATTTGAAAAATAAAGAATTTGAGTTATAAATTTGAGTGATTTGAATATTGTCGTAGAAAAATTGATAAATGGTACTATAAATTGGAAGTTATTTAAAGAAAAGAAAATAAAATAAATAAGTGTTTATATTAATAAAGGAGAATTTAAAGCTCAATAAAATTTTTTTGTATGTATACATTTGTTTTTGTTTACATTTAAAAGTTGGTTTTAATTATTTCTTATTTGAATTTTTATGTGTTTTGTATTCATTCAAAACGTCATAATTCTGATATTTCTGTTCTAAATGCTTTTGAAACTACATGTAAAAGTTTTCTTTAAATGTATGAAAGGAATAGAACATGGAAATTAACCTAAATTCATGAATTATTTTTATTTTAGTTTTTAAACTAAGAATTTTTGCAAATTTGTAAAAAAAGTTTGTGTCGACAAACTTTAAGCATACAAAAATGTATAAATAATAAAGATATAAATTTGAAAACTGTATATTACCTACATAAGTATATTCCCAGCATAAAAATACTTGTAAAGGAAAAAACTATTCATGTTTTATTTATTTTTGAATTATCAAGTTTTGCAACAATATCACATTTTTGCAATGTTTATCCATATTTAAAAGAATAAATTGTATAACAAATAGTTAAAGTTGATATTTTTATGGGAAATTCAAAGGTTTGGAATATATTTAATCAAAACACTTGCAAAAAGGCTAAATATTTTAAATCCAGGTAATTTCATATTAAAAAGCCTTTGCAAATAGGAGGAAGTTGCAAAAAAAAATTTTGTCGAGCAAATTTTAACTTTTTCAAAACTAAGCTCAGAAAATATTTACAGCTTTAAAGAAAAATAAAACTATATTTTTAATAAATAAGATTATGAACTTGATAATTAAGGGGCATTTTAATATATTTACAACATTTTTAAAATTAATATCTCTAATTAAAAGTTGTTTTTAGCTTTTTCTCAGAATGAATTTTTATGCTTTTTGTTTTCATGTGAAACACCATAACACAAGTAATTTTGATCCAAATGCTACAAAACTTTGTATTTATGTCTTTCATAAATGTTTACAGGGAATACACCTCTGAAATGATTATAGCTACATAAATATTTTTTATTTTAATTGTTAAGCTTGGAATTACATGAAAATTGTGGAAGAATTTTGTGTCGACAGCATTTAAACTAGCACAAAATAATAAAGATATAAATTTACCAGAAGTCTATTCCTTGTAAAATGTTAGTACAAACAAATACAAACTTAGAAATTTAAAAATATTGATTTGATTTTGAGTTGTCATGTTTTGTAACAGTATCAATTTTTGCCACATTACCTATTAATTCCTCGCTCTACGTTTGCTGATGTGATTAAAGCATGTATGAAACAATCATTTTTATGGAAAAACGTTGAAACACTTCGATTGACCATAAATATGTGAGTACAATTACATAATGATTCATTGGAACAAGTATTTTCAAATCAATTACTGGATATTGAAACGGTACAATTAGACTACATCAAAATACGCAATGTATCCAATTGCCAGACAATTTCTGCTCTGTTGTTCATTCAAAAATGAACTAATTGAGAGTGTATTTCCGGATATTATTAACAATCACTTAGACAATAATTGGCTCAGTATTCGTGCAATTTTGGCAGCAAAAAATGTTGACGTTGAAGAAATTAACTGTCAAATACAAAATTTATTGCCAGGCAAACTGATGACTTTTAAGTCAATCAATACCATTGCTGATGAAAACCAGATCATCAATTTTCCGATTGAATTTTTAAATTCTGGATATGCCAGGAATGCCGCCACACAATCTTCGTCTGAAAATTGGTTCACCAGTCATTCTATTGCGTAACTTAAATCCACCAAAATTATGCAACGGTACGCGATTAGTCATCAGAAGAATTACCGGAAACGTACTTGAAGCAACGATATTGACTGAAAGTGTAAAGGCGAAGTCGTCCTGTTACCTCGAATTTCTATGATACCATCAGAATATACAATACCTTTCAAAAGGCTACAATTTCCGATACGTTTGGCTTTTGCGATGACAATAAATAAGTCGCAAGGGCAGACAATGGTTATTTGTGGCTTGGACTTGGAGAATCCGTATTTCTCCCATGAGCAGCTGTATGTTGCATGCTCACGTGTTGGAAAAACCATCGAATTTATTTATTTTGCGAAAGACAGACTAACAAGAAATAGTGTTCATAGCTTAGTTCTTAGTTAAATGACAGTAATGATTATTAAATATTAAATTTGGTAAAATAATTATGAAACAGTGTTAAAAATCAACACTATCTACCTCATTCATTAAATGAATAAAAATGAAACATTTTCCATTCGTTGAAGCTTAATTTGAACTTTCCATCCATCTTTACCAATCCCTTCCTTAACAATACCAATTATAGTATCTAATAATTGAACGAAATACAAGAAAGCCACAGCAACGCGTGGCCGGGTCTGCTAGTAGATGTATGATAATAAAAACAAGAAAATCGACCAACAAAAAACATTTGATGAGTCCCGTTTGAACTTGATTACTTCAGAGTTGGAATTAAAACAATTTCTAAATAAATGTAATGCTACCGATCAAATGCTTTATTTGCTTTTTTTTAATACATTATTTTAAATATTTTTATTGAACGTAAATAGAAAATTATATATATATACTAAATATTATGTTGATTTTGAACCAGCCATCTTTACGGAACAGTCTGCATAGTAACATGGATAAATACCTTTCCAAAAATTCTTTGTACAAGATTAATTTGTCGGATTTGCAGTAGATCCGGCATTAGGAAAGGTCTCAAGAAATAAATGCATTCTCATAATTTTTTTTTTTTTAGATTAAGATGGCAAGTTTACTGCAGGTTCAACATTAGAAAAGGTTTTTATACTAACAGGTGGGCTGAAAGGTTCGAAGGCTCACACATAGATGGCGCTACTAGTATTAAAACCTTCCAAAGACCCGTGTATAAATTTGATATCTGCTGCACTTATAGTATGCGAGTTATAGCATTTTTAGTGAAGCTATAGCATTTTCAGTGTTCATCACGTGCAGTCCACTCGGCTGACTGTCGGCTGACTCGGTGTGAAATGATGAAAATGTTTTATTAATTTTCACATATCGATGCGAAAATTCGGGTTTATTAAGATTGAACAACTCCAAACACTGCTTAGAATCATCCATTCGTTGTTGTTTTGGGTCGATTGTGAGCTCTGCGCGGCACCAACTTTGAACAGAGCTTTCGCATATCCAAATATTCATTCACGATATGTCCGACACGTTCCTTTGATATCTTTAGGCATCGTCCTTGGTGATCATTTCGCCTCGTTTAAAATTAACAAACCCCTTCTCTGCGGTTGATTTCCTGGTGCAAAGTCCGAAAAATGTTTATCAAGTCAAGCCTTGGCTTCAATAGTATTTTTTGAGGAGCAAAATAATGCTTGTTAACACACGAAATTCCTTTCTATCCATTTTTTCAAACTAACAAAAAGTTGCTTCAATAAAAATGTTATAACTCACATGCTAATAGTGCAACAGCTGTCAGATTTATGCACGAGTCTTTTTTGAAGATTAGGGCTAACTAAAAATCATATGGATTTAATACTAGTAGCGCCATCTATGTGTTAGCCTAGGAACCTTTCAGCCCACCTGTTACATTCAAACGAGAGAGAGGGAGAGAGAGAGAAATGCCTTCCCTGAATTATTTTGTAGTAGATCCAATCCGGAAAAAAAACCCCAACTAGTTCCCAACCAGCAAATACAAAAATACTACTGTGTCCACACAGTAAGACCAATTTTCAATTTTATTAAAATTCCCGGGGCTAATGGAATTTCAATTTTTTTTTAGGTTGCTGGGCACTGTCCTTGACATCTGTGGGAAATTTGACGTCAAAATATTCATTAGTGCTTGAGTCACTTTGGCTTTGTGAGACGTTAAAACGGTTTTCGGCGATTTTTGAAATGCCTGAATTAATTGCGCAAAGAACTTGCATTCAATTTTATTAGCGGAAACGTATAGAATGTTGCAGAGGGCATTAGACGAGCATTCCTATATCAGAAAGAAATGTTTACAAGTGGTATAAACAGTTCAAAGAAGGCACAGAACGCGCTGAAGACGAAGAGCCCTCTTGGTCGACCCTCAACCTCAACCGACGAAGCTCACGTACCAAAAATTAAAGATTTGGTGTTCGCAAACCGTCGATTTACAATTTGATGATGTTGGAATTTCAAAAGGATCGGTCCATTCCATTTTTGAGCCTCAAACACGTCAAATCTCGATGGGTACCAAAAACACTGAATGCGAAAGCTCGCACTACATTGATTCTTCGTGACTTTTTCGCCAAAAATGAAGTCCATATCGTTCCACAACCACCGTATTTACACCGTGCAACTTCTGGTTATTCCTTAATCTCAAAATACCAATTCGGGGATACAATTTTGAGTCGATTGAAGAGATTCAACGTGAATCGCCGTGCCCTTTGAAGGCTGATGACTTTTAAGCATGCATTGAGGATTGGAAAAAGTTGGCATAAGTGCATTGTGTCCGGATGGGATTACTTCGAAGGCGATGAACTAAATTTGGAAGAATAAATAAAGAGTTTTTGGAGAAAAAAATAATTGGTCTTACTTTATGGCCACAGTAATATATACAATTACACGGTTCTTGTATACAAACATTTCACAAGGAGAATTAGCAACTCAGATCAGGTTAAACCAAAAATAATTTTAATTCTCCATTAATTAACAGTTTTCTCTGCCATATTATTTATGACGTGTATTACAAGACTATTAATTCCTTACAAGTTCTTTACAGAATCAAAACATTTGTTCATGGCTGAAATTCATGTACCACATGATACACGTGCCCAGAAGTAATTATAACCCCTTAAATAAAGCAAACAAGCCCAAAAAAAAAAAACTTGAAAAGGTTTCTGTTTGTGTACATTGTTATCCCATTCCTTTAGAGGGAAGTAGCCAGGCTGGCGAAACAGTAGCGTGAACTATGAAAAAGTACTGAGAACACACGAAGAAATAGAATGTTGTTTTTTTATTTCATGTTGTAATAAAGATTTTTTCCAACAGTGAATCTGACAGTGAATTTCTTCTCACTTTTTCACCAACATGGCAAGAATTTCAAAATTATGAGGGTGTTTTTACAAAAATCCCTCTACTGAATTATTGTTACTCTTCATGTCTGATGGAGTGATATAGTATGGACTCGGTTTATTCTCCCTCACCTTGATACACGATTTATGAGGTAACTTATTAATTCATCGCAGTCAACTTGAGCTTGGACAGGGGTCTCCAAACTTTCCAGCCTTAGGGCCATCTGTTTACTCCAGTAAGTACCAAGGGCCAAAACCGTTTTCATTTTTCTGCCATTAACTATAATTTCTGGACCAGTCGCCAAATATGCGTTCTGAGAGAGCATACGCTTTCTAAATTCGCTGGTTCAATTACTATTGTGTGTATCGATACGACCGTGACACTTGACGGCATCTAGTGGTCAAAAACGGAAATAAGTATGTTTGACTACCGAGGGTAACCGCGGGATGTTCACTAGTTTATAATGTTAGTGGGATTCATTTCAATTACTTGTTAGTTGTTATGCTTAAGTTAAATTTTCTGCGTATTATGCTTGTCATTCAGTTTTACCTAGAAAGTTAATAAAACAGAATTATTATCATTCTGTGTTTTTTTATCCAACTTATTACAGCAACACTAAGCTATTCGCTGTCGCGGGCCGGATTTGGCCCGCGGGTCGTAGTTTGGAGACCCCCTGGCTTAGACAGTAAAATCGGATGTATTTTCAGAAACGCAGTCATAATATCACCACTTAAAGTAAATATTTCAAGCATATACTACTAAACATTTTTTACGTGACACGTTCCTTAAAAGGACGCGTAAAACAAAATCGCTTAAAAATACTGTCTCCATTGTCAGTTTTCGCTATCAGTTTTAGAAGAAAAACACAAAAAGCTTTCCTTTTATAATGATACTGTAAGACTATTTTAATTGAGAAGACGCTGCAAATGTTCAAAATGTTCAGAATTTTCTTGTATTATGGATTTTTTTCTAACTGATTGATTAAGTAAAAAATAAAAAAATCTCTTGATTTTTTTTTGTGTATGTAATATCCCAAACTGTGTAACTCCGTATTCATGTAAAGAATTCCCAAAATAGAAGCGTAGGTGTTATATTAAATTTATTAAACACTTAGAAAAATATGAATAAAATAATTAATCAATTATTATATTTTTGAGGTTTAAAAAATTATATATGCAGTCAGCCATTAAATGCCACCATGTACTTATGACAACATAGTTTTATCTGAAACTATTTGATTTTAAATAAGTAAATAATATTTATCTAGCATTATATCCGTAAAAATTGTTACGAAAATTAGCAATTTAAATAAAGGTAAATACGAAAATTATATGAAATTTTATTGAAACCATCACATCACAAAGTCGGGATATAGCCGATTGGCTCCTTCCTAAATTTGCATTTAAAATTTTTGTCGTCACTCTTATAAGGACTCATCACATTTAGACGAAAATTAAAAAAAAAATTCTTTTTAAAAGTTGATAGTAATTTGAAAAGAATAATGTGTCCAAGGAAATTATTTCTTCTAGATATATGAGAATTTTTACTGTAAAATTTTAAAAACAAAATCTTACATATCGGTTCTAGCGTCATTGTGAACCGAAATTCTGAAGTCATTGTGAACTGAACGTCATTGTGAATCGAAATTATCAAGAAAACCGTGCAATTACACAAATTGTAGTTAAAAATTCTGATAATTCCGAAATTCTGACGTCATTGGGAACCGAAATTATCAAGAAAACCGTGCAATTGCACAAATTGTAGTTAAAAATTATAGATATCGAGGACACGGGAAAAAATTTAGCTGTGATGGTACAAGAAGTCTTATTCACCATAATCCAAGAATCATTTTAACAAATGTAAAAATTATAGAGGATATAACCAAAATTATTGGAAAAAAAAACCGTGCAATTACACAAATTGTAGTTAAAAATTATAAATCAGATGGATCAAAATTCAAAAAGATCAAAAATTCTAACTTTGACCGTCCAAGACAATTCAGTGACCATAATACAAGAATAGTTTGAAGAAAAAAAAAAAAAAAAAAAATAATAAAATAAAAGCAAGAGTTCCAAAATTAACTGAACATGTCGAAACATTGTTATGAAAACGTGAAGGTAGTTAACCCAGAAACTGTACGTAGAACTCTTCAAACAGTAGAACCAATCCCAGAAGAAACCTGCCCATTTTATCTCAAAATCTACAAAACCGATTTGAAGTTACACACACAATTGGTGCCAAAAACTTTTATTTTTGGAAAACAGTACTGCTAACGAAAATAAGCAATTACAATGTTTTCGAAATGATCATGGAAAGATAAAAGTGGAAAGAGTTAAACACTGCCTAGAATCATCCATTCGTTGTTGTTTTGGGTCGATTGGGAGCCTCGCGTGGAACTCACTTTAACAGAACTTTCGCATATCCAAATATTCATTCACGATATATTCAACACGTTCCTTGGATATCTTTTTAGGGTCTCAGCAATCAATCAATTTCACTTTACGGTTATCAGAAATTATTTTGTGGATTTTTTGATGTTTTTCGTCGGTAACTGCGTCCACTGCGTGCATCGTCCGCGGTGCTCATTTCGCCTCGTTTAAATTGAGCAAACCACTTCTGTACGGTTTCCTGGTGCAAAGTCCGAATAATATTTATCAGGCCAAGCCTTGGCTTCAATTGTATTTTTTTGTCGCTAAAAGTAATGCTTTAATTAACATTAAACACGAAAATCCTTTTTATCCATTTTTTTCAAACTAACAAAAGTTGCTTCACTAAAAATGGTATAACTCACATACTGTAGTGCAACAACTGTCAAATTTATACACATGTCTTTGAAGATTAGGGCTATCATATGTATTTAATACTAGTAGGACCATCTATGCGTCAGCCTGCGAACCTTTCAGCCGCCTGTTGTAGTGTCAAATAGTAG